>VXBJ01004310.1:742300-768164 GCA_013400055.1 Nycticryphes semicollaris
ATGGATTTTTTTTTTTCTTCCCCTTTCTCAAGCTGTAATAGACTCTGAAAATGAGTAAGCATGGTAGATGTTTCTACAGGGGTTCCAAAACCACAGCAAGGCTCTGAGCCATTTTTATTAACGCATAGCTGAAATGCAGAACCTGAAACATATTTTGCCTTCCAGACTGCTTAGAGTTGTTTTTCCTGGCTGTTCCCAACTTTCTGTACCTGCACAGGTCCAGACTGAATTTGATCATTATACTTTTTGATCAAGATAACATAAGATTGAGTTCCATTTGCTGTTCCTTAAATAGATTTCTACTGAACTTGAACTGCTGAAGTACTGAGGTGGGAGGTAACAAGACTGCTTACTGTTGTACAGGAAGAAGCTCTGTACTTTGAGCTAACAAAAAAAATGATGTGGATAAGGTTAGCACAGCACTGAGCCCTAACAAACAGGTCCTAGGGGCAGGATACGATTACATGAACTTGTAGCAAGTTTGTCTGTCTGCAAAATACTATCTTTCCAGAGATGGGAGCAGGAAGAAAATACACAAGGTTTTTCTTCTGAAGTGTGGTTGTGAACTCCAGAAGTAACACACCAGTAATGTTTTAATACAGCCTTATGGCATTGCTCCATGACTTGAAAGGATTTTATTTGCTAGCAGCTAAATCTAGATTCTGCTGCCTGTTCAGTCTTTCCTGATTAATGGAACTAATCATGCCAAACTAAGTATTTTCATGCAATATACTTTAAATATCTAAAACTATAAATTGAGTGTAAGGGTCCACAAAGCAATTCTGTGAGGATTCTCTATCAATATCTTTCCCTTGGGCATACCCTGATATTCATTCAGTATTAGCCTAAGGATAGATTAGAAAGGGTTGGATTCTGTGGGCTTTTTGTTTGTGTGCATTTGGTATGGTTGGCTTTTTGTAGTGTTCTTGTGTTGTGGTTCTTTTTTTTATTTTTTTTTCCACTGCCCTGTATTAGATCAATGGTTGGCAAATGTGCCAAGTGGGATATTGAGTATTTATCTGTGTTCCACTTCTCCATTTTGCACTACGTCTGCTTAGGAGAAGTCACTAGTATTTCTCTAGAGCCTATCAACTGCTCATTTTTGGGGGATGTGTGTTTTCATATTACTACAAGTCATTGCTTGAAAGCAGTAGTTTACTGGAGATCACGCTCTTGATCTCAGCCATGACTGCAAGAAAAATGTGACTTAAAAGCAAGGAATGAGATGGTCAAAGAATATTAAACAGTATGAAGAAAAGGTGGAACTTGATTTAGAGAGGTGATACAAAATCAGAGAACTTTGACGGAATCACATAGCCTGGATCAATATTCATGTGAAGGTTTTGGGGTGTTTCTCTGTATATTAGTATGGACGGAGTACACCCTGCTGTGATTCTGTTATCTGCAGAGCTGAAAGCAATGAAGAAAAGAGAAATATGTTCTGAAAGTATAAAAATCTTAAAAGTCTGAAAATGGCTAGAATAGGAGAGCTACTCAGATACAATGGCCTTGTTCATAGCAGAAACCTCATGATAACCTTTAGAGTTTTAGTGCAAAATTCTCTGAAACATTCGCTTTGGCAATAGTTTTCTGATTTCTGGTGTTAAAATAGCAAATTGAATTCATGGCTGCTTCCAGTCAGGAAAACTTGATCTTCAGTGAATTTCCAGTATTTCTGTTTTGAAAAGGCTATGAGTAGATGAAAATTTAGGTTTGTGTGTTCTCTTTTACCTTGTTTAGAAAGACGCAGATGTTTTTGGATAAGGACAGTAAATATTGAAGATTGAGTGGATTTTATAACTCTTGAAATGGTAAATATCTTTTCCTGGAAAAGACGTCAAAATTGTCAGAAAGAACATCTCTTCTAGTATTAGAAGATGCTTCCTGTATGTATCTCTTGCTGCTCACATCATGCAGTGACTGTTCCAGTGAAACCAGGATTCCAGAACAAATCCCCAACGCCGCTGTGGATTCACTGAAGCTTACTTTGAACTTAGACAAGAGCATGCAAATTCTAAAGTCTTAATGAAACATTTGAAGTATTTGCCTAACTCAAATGTGAGCTAAATATTTTTACTCCTCAGGAACACTTCCTAAAGTGTTGGGATGTAAAGCACTGGGCTTTAGGTATTCTTGCAGGGTTGTGTCTCTAGTAAACCATGTTCCAGCTGATGTCCCTTATTTATGAGTATGTCTGGCTCAGTAACATTCTTTTTCCTTTAGCAGAATACTTTGGAGAGCCAAATGAACTCTTTTTAAATCCTGCTGATTAAAGAAGGCTTTAAAGTAGAATGTAATTTTTTAATTTTTTTTTGGCGATAAGGTAGCATCATCTTTATCTGACCTGGCTAGATAGGAACATCAAAGCTCTATCAAGGGAAGGAATGTGATGCTCGAATTATACTAAGAGAATGTTTGCAATAAACCAAGTTATTCAGTGCAGTCACTCCATCAAATTAATATGTATCTCTGTTAACAAACCCACTGCACAGCATCATCCTGGTTCTCATATACCATGGCATATATTTGTATTACTGGTATATGATAACCAGTCAAAATCACCAACTCTTTTTCATTAACTGGAAAAAGGCAAGTTCAGTTAGTTTTATCAGCTTTACATTGACGTTTCCATTTTGGAAAGCATTTAGTTTTTTATCTTTATACTTTCAGAAGAAACAGTTTTATGTGTTCTAGAAGTAGGGCCAAGGGATAATCCTACTGCTGTCTTTAACTACCTAATGGGAAGTTATAGAGAAAGCAGATCCAGGCTCTGGCTGGTGTTCACAGTGAAAGACCAAGAGGAATTAAGATGTCATACCAAGAAGAATTCTGGTTGTGCTCTTTTGTTATAAATATAGCAGTCCTTACTGTCAAATGACTCCTACCGCCACTCTGCTTCCAGAAAGGTTTGTCTTCGCGTCCTGTAACTATACAGAGTTTGTAATCTAGAAATCCTAAATCCACATTTAAATGTCCCTGATTAACTGTTGTGTATCAGGAAGAAAACTCAAAGTCTGCTTCTTAATCTAAATTGTGTGAATAACACCGGGGAGGGGAGAAACGTGTCTAAGGAAAACCATGGCGTTAAATCCTGAATGTCCTGTGCATGGCTGATTAATTTTAAAGTTGTTTTCATCACCCTGAAAACTGGTCTGCTCTTTTCTGGTGCAAAGAGGGAAAACAGCTCAAATTCGAAAGATAAGTAAATTGTTACACAGTCAGTGTGGGGACTGTGGATTTGACTCTGAACATAAACAAGCTTCTTCCTCATCACTTAACATTGTAAGGCAAATGTAGCTTTTCTAAATAGGAACCATGTGTACAAGGTTAAGGAGGCAGCGTCCAATTTGACAGACTGATTTGTAGGTATGTGGTGTTGTCTGATGTCAACAGAAGTTGTACATCTGTATTGCAGGGTGAGGGTGCTTGGGTTTTGGTTCCCCCCGCCCTCCCTTTCTCACAGCTTGAGCATGCTGCATAAAATTATGTGTTTGGGGAACAAGAAGGGGGGTTTTTGCCATTCCACCTATATGCCAATACCTGGAAAAATCTTGGTGTGATCTTTGCCTTATGCTAGCAAAGGACTTCTGTGAGATTCTTTGGCATCAAGAAAATTAGGGATGTCAGTTTTGGCTCGGTGCTTTGAAAATAAATTCCTGAAGTTGCATACCTAGGCTTCCCTTTGTGTTTGCCTTGGTTATTAGGCTATACATAGCATAAACCAGAACTACTAATCATTGCAAGTAGATCTGAAAAATACCTAAAACTTGATTCCTGTAAGTACCTTGTAAATATAACTTGTAGACGAGAACCAAAAAGGGCAAGTCAGATGGTGATTCACAGATTTAAGCACTGCTGCCCCTAAGGGGGGATCAGCAGAGCATTCCTTCACATAAGGGACAAAATGTGAGGACTGTGCTTATTCTTCCTTGCATTTTAAGGACATTGAACAGATTGCAATTGATTTCTAGTTGAAGCATAATCTTGAAGCATTTATTTTTACTGTCTCTCAAGTAATTTCAATTGCCAACTATGGAAGGTCAGTGGGCTTGCCTGAGAATTTTATAGCCAGCTGCTTGAAAGGAAAACAGCTTTTAAAGTCTTAACAATATTAATGGGGATTCACTCCTCGGCTCCAAGAGAAGAAAATGTTAACAGTAGCAAAAAGCATCAGGAAAATATTAACCTATAATCTTTTCACTAGAAGTGCTATTTATCCCAAAAGTAAAACGAGTTTAAAAGACCAACTAGATAATGAGACTCTACAGGCTTATTTCCTGTTCTTAATAAAAAAGAAAAAAATAGAGGCTCAATTAGATGGAAGTGAAACATTAACACTCAGCTATGAGTTACATGAACACTTTTTACTTTCAGCAGTGTTTGCTGCACTTGATGGTTGTTTATATTGTGATAAGGCCTAGAGGCAACGTGCATTAGACACATGGGAGTATGTCCCTGCCTTTAGGATTAGGAAGGAATGAGAAATAGCAGATGTCCAAGACAAATATATGTGTCGGGATACAGAATAATGTCAGAATAAGAAAAATACTGTGATATACAGCATCTTACTGACTCAGGCTGAAACGCCAGAGCTCATCCCTTGCTATCTTATAGTTTCAGTTAATTGTGCCCCTAATGGAAGCTATGGGATGGGGTTTGAGAGAAAATACAGGCAGCTTTGCAGCATTGGCTCCAGTAAGAGTGCCATGAGGGAAGACGTGAACATGCTGCTTGGGCAAATGCGAACGCTGGTGATAAGCTTCTGTCAGGTGTCACAGCACAACTTTCCACCTGGGTTTTAAGGGGTAGTTATCTTGTGTTGTACTCATCTAGACTGCCTGTAAGAACGAATATTCATGCAGGATAAGCCAAACTGACTTTCAATAAATGTTTTATTAATGACATTTTATAACAACTTAAACTGTATGCAGGGGATATGTTTTTTTTTTTTTTAATCTTCACAGCTCAGTTCAGTGCAGATATACAGAAAGAGAGATCACAGGCCAATAGGGTCATAATTTGTAAAAGAGAAAAATAGAAAAACATCATGAATACCTACACAGCAAGATGAAGGAAAAACGGTCTCGTGACAGTTGGAGTCTTTGTGTGTTTGGGGAGGAGGAGCAGGACTTTCTGTGCTTCTTGCTGGAGTTAACAGGTCTTTTCCTCTCGTAGTTACACTAATCATCTATACATGTTACTTTCAAAGGCTATTATTTCTTTTAAATTCAGGTTTTGTTCTGTTTAAATAGGCTACTACCATGATCCTCTTTTGTCCCTTTAATATATCCACTGATGATATTGAACAAAAGGAGAATGTTCCACATCTATATCCCTAAAAAGGAGTCCCAAAAATGAAAAGCAAGGTGAAGAGAAATAAATCCTAGCCTCCAACGTTTCCTCTTCAGTGAGGCCAAGATATGTGAATTGAGTTATTAAAGTGCTGAGATGGGCATATGTTATGTATTATATCCTGCAGAATATACCACAAATTGAAGTAAAGAATAGGTTTGCTTGGGACTTTTTGAACAGTTGATGTGTATTGCTTATTCCTTTTGCAAGTCTTCAGATAAACATCTGTACAAGTATGGTATGTGTTGTTCTCTCTGTTTAGTAAGACTTGATTTATGCTGCCTTTCTTTTTGCCATTATGTTGAAATTAGAATAGAACTATGGGGAAAATAGCAAACTGAAAATTGCAGGAGTAGAACATTTCTATATTTAATGCAGTGGTCTTTCCCTGTGGGCTTTTGTGACTGCAGTTTAGCCTCATTCTCTTTACCAAAAAAAAAAAAAAANCTACTTTTACTCATTTCTCATGTTAGATTTCTTTTCAAGAGGAGTCTCTCACTTGCCAAAGTAAATAAGAGTCTTTGATAGCAGATGTCACAGGAGGTAAGATCAGCTACAAACTGAACTGAAGCTAAGACAGCTAGAGAGATGATAAAACTGAGGACTGTCCTTGCCATCGGGTTAAGGTCACCATTACAGACACTGCAGTGAGATGACTACCTGGCATCCACACCAGAAAAAGCACAAGACTATAGGTGCCCTGCGTGTCTCCTATACTTTGTTGACTTGTCTTCAGATGCAGTTTCTAGAAAGTGGATTGGAACCCCCTTGGACTAAAGGCAACATCAGCTTTGCATTTCCAACTTCTGGGGGAAACTTCTCAGTCCTGGTCTGTTCTCTGTGTGATCTAGCCCTTCATGGAATTAATGGGATCATGTTGATGTATACTTTAGATGTGCTCTGTACACAGTGAGTGATACTGGACCTCTGGGTATTTAAGTGTTATTCTGCCTGATGTCTGCATCTGCTCTCTTCTGGACACGTATGCAAAGAGCCTGCATGACATCCTAGGAGTTCTCGGGTCAAAGAGGACAGTATCTAGTCAGTGTAAAATAGCCCTGAGCAAGGGAATGGAGTTTGGTGTCCAGCATTTGCCTAAATTCTGTCTCCCGGAGTTATTTATTGTAACCATGATCCTTGTTAGCAGCGATACTTAGACTTTATCCACTGCAATTATCTGCTTCTTGCATTTTTGTTGGATATCATGGGGACCATACACATGTAAGCTCAGAATAGAATTTGTCTGCTCCCGGCAAACTCACATAGTGAAAATACTCTGTTCTCTTTATTTATGCCTGTGCAATCATTGCCACCCCAGTGGGGAGGTCTGGAGTAAACAAAGGTTGAGTTTTGTCCTAAGTATACAGCACAAACAGATAAATTGCTTGTGTATTTTATGAATTTATTAGCTTGCCCAATGGTATTAACCGCCTATAATGCAGTTAGGTTTTTCATGTCTAGTGACTGTCAAGTGATTAAATGATTTTTCACTGGCATAATTGCTCAGCTTTTTACAGTTGTCAGACAACCTCAAACCACTTTGAGACAGCTTACATGGCAGCTCCTGCTTTCACATAAATGGCTCATTCCCTTTCCCACCTCTCCAATATACTGTCAAATGAGAATATTTTATTGCAATTGTTCTATGTGCTTGCTTGCTCTGATTCTTGCTATTAATATCTTTAATTTTTGAAATGCCACAATTAAAGCATTTTCTCTGTGATAAAGCTGAAGAAGTGAGCCTCAAGGAACTGAAAACACCATTTTTATTCCTATATAGTTGAAAGCTGTCCTACTGTTCTCTTAAAGTGAAATGTACCTATTTATAAATAATGTTAGGGATTGAGTGAGGCAACAGTGTACAATTTTTATTGTGCATATTATAGTTAATTTAACATAACTACCATAAAGCTTTCTGTTGGTAAAAACATTTGCTTCAAATCATTCTTTTCAAAGTCTAAGCTGTAAATTATTTATGATTATTATCCTGATAATATATGTTTACAATCATATGGGGTGCTCCATCAGGAGCAAGATACAAAATGTGAGCAGATTATGCAATCGGTAATCATACTGTTATAGGTAAATAATGCAAATAAGTAATGTGAGGATTACAGTATAAGTGGTGACTTTACAGTGATAACTTTCAGTTATATTTGTCAATATTAAACAACTAAACGGAAAGATCTTTGTAGTGAACAGTCAAAGAAAAGTATTGTAATACAATACTTGTTATTTAATCTCTCCAAGGTACAGCTCAACCCCAGAGCATTTGAGTATGTTTCATGGAGTTTTGAATCCTGTCTGCAGACCAGCCTGAGAGAGACACAAGCTTTTCATGCCACGTGCCCGAGTAACCAATTCCCTAGTGGCTGCACATGAGGGTACAGTGCTGATGCATGCCTTTGTATTGCAGATTAGTGTTGAAACTGAAATGAAGAACGATTATTCCACTATACTATACCTAGTCAATGAGAGATGAGCACTTTCAGAAAAATTGCAAACTGGGATAAAGTCTGAATGCATGGAAAGAAATGTGATGCTGGAAATAATAATGTAAAATAGTGTGTACTAGGGAATGTCACGTAGTTCCATCAAAGCCAGAATCAGTTAGACCCCTAAATAACTGGCTCAGTAGAAATGTGTTCATTTCTGATGTCCACCACTTGGAGCTTACAGCTCACAATAAATGTTTGGCACACAGTCCTATAATGTCTTGCTGACATAAATGAAAATGCTGCCTTTGAGAAAAAATGCCAAAGCATGCCCTCGCTTACTGAATATTTATAGAAAAATGCTATTGAAAAATGAAATAAAGAAATGAAGAAAGAAATAAAAACATTCCTGCAGGAATTTTTAGTTATGTGGCTTGAAATTTGGCAACAATTTAGAAAACATACAATCTAGGACATTGGAGGGGTTGCTCGCAGAGGTAAAAATATTAATGTAGTGGTTGGGCTCTCAGCCCAGAAAAGAAGCACACGTTACCCTTTGCTGTGCATTGGTAGAAGGGAAAAGGCCGAGGAAGAGAAAGCATCACTAGCGTGCAAACTTGGGGATGTTGTTTAAGGCCAGGCTGTGCTGCAGTACAGCTGGGCGATTGCCTTCACAGGCATTCCTTAACATTGTCAGTGACCCTGTTCGTGTGGGCACCCATCCACCTCTGATGCACTGAAAACTTGGCAAGACTCTGAAATCCTGGGCCTCCATTTTAGCAACTGTTTTTCTTGCAGCGGAAGTTAGTAGGGTACGTTCTCATCTTGGTTTACGCTGGAAATGATGACAGCTGCAATCTGTCTAATGTTACTGCTACTACTTATTCTTACACTGAAAAAAGAAAAGTGAATGTCTGCTAATTTGTTTACAGTTCAGCTACAGGCTGTAATTAGGCCTGAAAGGGAAGTGGAGGTATAAACCGGAGAAAGTCTTTCTCACCTTACCTTTTGGTTTCTTCTTGCTTTAGAGAGACACGTGTCAGGTTCCTTTTCTGTGTATACATTTCTAAGCAACAATAGGTATGGTTAATTTTACTAACAAGGATATAACTTGCATATTAAAAATTTCAGCCTAAATCTATCTAGCAATTTACCAGCTGAGTTTTATAGTCTAGTAAGGGACCTAATGAATTAATGTTTGCCTAATTCAGGAATTCTGTGTTCTGAACAAGCAGGGCCTATTCTTCATATTTCCTGACAAAAGTTCCTTGGCAGAGGCACTCAGCTACAAGCCTCTCATCAAAACTGTCTTCTGCTTGCCCCTAAACACACTAGAGTGCATTCATGAGAGCATTTCAGAATGCAATCAGGAATAAAATAACACTTCCCAAAACAAACATAAATATATCTTGTTACACATTAGTCTGTTGTTTGTGTTTTGGTTTTTTTTTTTTTTTTTAATATCGCTCACTTCAAGGTAGATTTACAAAATTTGTGGCTCACAATAGGACTCAAAATCTCTACGTCCAGTTAGAGAGTTCTCGGAAGCAATATATCATTCAGAACACTTTAGAAAGGAGACATCTGTTTTTAATCTTAAAAATCAATGGCCCCATACGGCCCAGGGCTTTCAAATATTAATTTTCAACAGGTTGTGCCGCCTTCCTCCCTGTCCTTTCACCCTCCGTACCCATTCTTAAGTGATAGAGCTTTTCTGCCACAAAGTATGTGTAAAGTTAAAAAGCATGTGTAGAAATATGCTTGTACTATGTGATGCACACATTAGTGGGGTTTTTTTGGTAACAAGACATCATTTCACTTGAGTCAAATTTATGAATCCTGCCCCTTGGCATGAGTAGTTCACTTCCTGCACTCCAGTTCTCATAGGGCACAAAGCTGGGTTTAGGTTTTTAATTATTTTAAGTAAGCCATAAGAAAATTGATACCATGTGATGTAAAGACTTTTCAGCATGTTAAATATACTTATTTCTTTCAAGCTGAGAGGGATTGAGGTTAACATTTGTTTCAGATTTCCAGTCATACCATCATTGCTGTGTAATAGCTGAAAAGGTTCCATCCATCTATCCTTTTATGAAGTTACTTTCTTTCTTGACAAGAAGATATTAAGTACAAGGCCAGTTGGGGTAGGGAGAACAAAAGTTGTGTGAATTGTTTAACCTTCCACCACAGTTCAACAAATTATTTCTTTTAAGAAAAAAAAAAAAAACCACCTTTGGCAAACTGCCTAGCTTTTGTAAAGCTAGTCATGCTTTGTAAGCCCCCAAAGATCACAGTGTTTCTGGCTCAAGACCGAAATCATATTGAGCTTTTCATCTGTCTTGAGTCAAAAGTTCAAGAAACAGCTATCAGTCATGATGCTCTTAAATATTCTATATGAACTGGCTGCCACATCTCAGACAAAGATGAGAAGTAATCATAAATACATTGCTTCACACGCTTCCATAAATCATGGTAGTGGTCAGTAGGCGGAATACGGTGTCTGTTATTTCTGTTGAAAACTTGTTCTGGAAAAAGGAGCAAAACAGTGTGTCTGTTAACTGCACAGTGATACTCCTGAAAACTCAGCTACATAAATCATCATAAAGAATTTGAAGTAAAAGCTTGTCCCTGTAATGAGATTCCTGAACACAGAACACAATTCCTCCTTAGGAGCCTAGATGATGTTGTGGCTCAAAGAAAAATGCTTCATTATGAAAAATCACAGAATTATCAGAGTTGGAAGGGACAGCTAGAGATCATCTCGTCCAACTCCCCTGCTAAAGTAGGATTGCCTGGAGCACATTATTCAGGACTGCATCCAGGTAGGTCTGGTGATCTTGGACTAGTGATGAATGTATTGTGGAGAATGGTTAAGAATGCACTCGGTGGTCTTCTAACCATTTTTGTGTATGTTTGGGTGGTTTTTGTGGATGTTTTGGTCCTGTTCTCTCTCCTTCCCACCCTCCTCACCTCTCAACAGAGCCTTTATTGTATCTCTGAATGTCTAGGTCATGGTCAGCACCAGAGTTTCTTAGCATAATTTCCAGAAAAGCTGAGTAAAGACTTCTGTGCATAAATTAAATATTTCATTTTAATTTAAACCAATATCACTTGGGGGGAAAAAAAACATTATTGGGCAAAGGGCTTCAGTGCCCAAATCTTCATGGTTTGTTTTTTCTTTTTTCAATTGTATTAGTTTCACTGCAAAGATACTGTTCTTCTGCTCCCTGTAATGTTTTCAGATGATCAGAGCTGTAACGGTACTTGTATTTTAGCTGATTACTTTATAAATAGAAAAAAAATCATGCAATATTTAGTGCTTGAGGGCAATGAAGACTGCTCAATATCTGATCATCACTTGAGCAATGGTTTTACATAGTATGTAGTAACTGCAATGTTTTAGCTGGCTGCTATTTTTCATATTGAGGAAGTAATTTGACACCTTTCAAGAACAGGAGTTGCCAGCTTTCATTTTAAGGAAACCTGAAATTATTCCATCATACTTTAATATCTAGTCTTGAATTATACCCCACTTCTAGTTGCACTGCTATCACAGCTATAGTTTTGGTATGGTAATTTTATAAATGGTTTGATCCTCTGTGCTCTGGGAATCTTGAACAAACACTCTTTAATTAGAAATACACCGCCTTTTCCACATAAGGACTTCTAAAAGTCATGTTATAATCAAGAAGCATGGGGATTTGTTAACTTCTTGAACTCCAAGAAAGTTCATGTTGAGTTTACATTTCAGGATATTATTTGAGATGGCTTATGTTCAACCCAGTCTTTTATGAGACTAGAACATTATGGACCCATTCCTTTATATCTTGCACAGAGAATACAAAGTTGTAACATTGGGGCAAATAACAGTCAACAAGGAGAGAAAGATACGCTTGGAAATGGAAGTGCCTACTTAAGTGTTTTGATCACTATGCTGACTTATTTTCAATTTTATTGTAAGCTTAGATTTCCTGCCAGATCTACCGTAGCTGGGAGCAGAATTGGCAGGTTTGTCCCTGCAGCACCAGTGTATTTTTTTAGGATCTGGACCTGTTGGAGTGGGTCCAGAGGAGGGCCATAAAAATGATCAGAGGGCTGGAGCATCTCCCCTGTGGGGACAAGCTGAGAAAGTTGGGGTTGTTCAGCCTGGAGAAGAGAAGGCTCCGGGGAGACCTTACTTTGGCCTTTCAGTACTTAAAAGGAGCTTACAGGAAAGATGGGGATAAACTTTTTAGCAGGGCTGGTTGTGATAGGATGAGGGATAGTGGCTTTCAACTAGAAGAGGGAAGAATTAAACTAGACAAAAGGAAAACAGTTTTTACAATAAGGGTGGTGAAACAGTGGAACAGGCTGCCCAGAGAAGTGGTATGTAGCCTGTCCCTAGAAACATTCCAGGTCAGATTGGCTGGTTCTCTGAGCAACCTGATCCAGCAGAAGGTGCCCCTATGCATTGCAGGGCAGCTGGATTGTATAACCTTTAAAGGTCCCTTTCAACCCAAACCATCCTATGATATTTGAGGCAAATGGTATGAATGTTAAAGGGGAAGTTAAATCAGTTATCTTTTCTGTCTTCACTCAAATGTTAATTAAATGAACATTAAGAAACTTACAAAACTTTGAGTTTTATTCATCTGGAAAGTACGCTGACAATATATATAATAAAGTGAGGTATTTGATGGTGTAACATCTACATATCTTGGTACTAGAAGTATTTGTCAGCAAAATACCCCTGAATGCAGCTGCTGTAATGCATACCTTGTCATGTGCTGTACTTACAATCCATGTCATGGGACAAATGTTAGTTATTAGTAGTTTCACACACAAGCTTCACCGTCCATTTTCTCCTCCACTCTAACAACAATTTTATATTTTGCCCGCAGTTTAGAAAGGTAAGTTTGTGTCACTGATTTCTGTTTTAGCTGTCACAGTCCAAACCAAACATTTTATTTTAAAAGAACATGGAAAAATTAATGTAAAAAGGAAAATTTAATTTATTTTTATGTTTAAAAAATATTTCTAATAACCAGTTGATTTATACTGCTCAATAAAGCTGATGTAGTCTTCAATTTCATTGCAAATAGCTGAAGATGAACTTGACAAAGTGCATTGGTTTTATAGTAATTGTTATGGTGGTCGTCAACATCAAAGTTCTTTGCTAGATTTTAACTTTTTTGTGGACTGCAGTGCAAGTTTTTTTCCTGGATAAGCTCCCTATCTGTTGTGATTGCAGGGAATAATTCTGACACCCAATGGCATTATAAGGAAATAATAAGTGAAGGAAAACTGATCATACGTTAAATACATTGTCAGAGATGTGCTAGTTCAGTCACTTTTACATAGTGTTTGCAGTTAGGTAAAATATTTTGTCCGAAAACAAATATTGAAGCGTCTCAACTATTTATGTAAGTAGTGACAAAACTGAAATTTAGTGTTCGACCTTTTTTGTCTTAATGGATTAAAACTATTGATATGTGCTCAGAAGACACAGTTTATAACAATTTATCAGTAAGTTTTGATCACTAGTGATTTAACTTATCTATGTAGTTAGAGTTCAGGGCAGGTAAGGTAATTAATTTGTGGATGTTAATGTAACCGATGCACTCTGAAAGGCCTCTTAAACTTACTTTGTCCTCATTCCCATAACAACCTCTGACACTTCCTGAGACTTTCCGCTTTTGGGCTAAAGCGTCTCATGTTTCTTTTCAAATCTATTTGATTTTTGGATGGAGAAAATGGAGCAAAGGGAATGTAAATGCGTTAACATGTTTGTTTCTCCCACACACCCCCTCTTTTTAATGCATGCGTAGGAGGAATGAAGAAAAAGCTATAATTTCTTTTACTTGCTACAGATTTCATTTCCTTTCCCAATGTGGAGGCAGACACTGCAAGAAATAAAAAGTATTCTGTGTCGTTTCTTCAGATTTTATGTTGAAGTTTTAGGGTTTGGGCTTTTTTTTTTTTTTCCCCAGAAAGCAAATTATGAAATATTGCTTTTGTAGGAAACACATGCCTAAATCAATTCTTCCTTAGAATGTGTGTGTAACACTAGGAAGGTGCTTAAACCTTTTCCTGAAAGCTTGTTGAATTGTAGGTTATAGGAACTTTGATACAAACCTCACTCTGTGTTTGGTCAGGCAGGCAGCCAATTTTCTTAAGACCCTTCATCTGCTTAAAGGTATAGCAAAAAAAAAAAAAAAGGAATACTTACTGAAAAATAGGGTAGGAGTAGACCTCATGAGATCATAGTCAAGGCAGGCTGTACCTGGATCATTCCTGACAACACTTTTCTTGTATGTTCTTGAAGACTTTTGATGTCAGAAACTCTACATTAACAAGGAGGTGCCTTTTTTGTTTTTGTATGCCTGTCTAATTCCACTATTTCTTTATTGTTTGCCATGGGCATAGTGAACAAATTAATCTTTTTCTTTATTGCAGCAGCTTGCCTGTTGTTGAAGGTTGTTGTCCTTACTAAAACCCATGATATTCAAAGATTATTTTTTTTCCAGGTGGTATTTTCAACAATATCCAGAGTTTTACAATCTTCTCTTAACTTCCATCTTTGGTCCTTCAGGAAAGCTGATGGCCTTCTTCCAAGCAAGTAAATACAGGAAATACATCAAAACATCAAAAAGTACTTTCAATAAGAGAATAGAGCAATCTAAGAGGACGTTGCCATCCAACCAGTTAGGTATGCCAGCCAGCCAGCTGGCAGCCAGGTATGCCAGGGAATGAATTCCTGGGCCTAACCCTAGCATTGGATGCCATCTGACAACTGAAGAGAGACCTAAGGGAGCAAAAATAAGTTCTAGATAACCAATTAGAACAGGACTGAATTGCATGCAAAAGCTTTCAGCAATAACAGCTACTTATTTTATAAAATAAACTATATAATAGAAAAATTAGGCTGAGCCGTTTTTCCCTATGTAGTAAAGGGGACTCAAAATGTACAAACTAATAATTGGGTCCTGAGATTTTTGGCAGAACTCAGCAGATCAAGGCATCTGCATGCAAGCATGCTCTAGCTAAAACAGTTACCTCCACTTGATATTGTGAGAATTTTTAGTACGTACTATCTTGAAGAATTTAAGACTAAGTGTTCTCTTACTGATCTAGCAAGATATTGAAGCATATGTTTGATTTCAGTCTTGTGGCCAGTCCAACTGAAGTCAGTAGAGCTACTTATGGACTAGATACTGTTGGGAGTTTTTTTTGTTTGTTTTGGGTTTTTTGTTTGGTTTGCTGTTTGTTTAAAAAACCCAGCAAGCCTCACAGCTTGTTTATTGGGAAGGAAAAAAAATAATAATTAAACAATAATTGTTTTTAAATACAACTCCGTATCTTCTTTACAGACAAAGATTGTTTGTATGTTTGTTTGTTTGGGGTTTTTTTTGGGGGGAAGCTGTTCTTATTTTCAAGTCTAAACAGCCTGCAATGCAAAAAAAACCAGTCTTTCGTCCAGTAGTCTGTTACTAGTTCTTCATGGGGCATCTTTCCAAACTCCTCTTCCTTGTGGTTTGTCTTATTCCTGCCTATTTCTGACTCTATCACACATGCAATGGGAAAACCCAGCTTCTAGTTTTCTATTCAGTCACAAGGGGAAAACAACACAGATTGTATCATTTGGCTCCTACCTAAACTTTGCCAGCCTGGTCTGTGAGCACTGCCTCTGTTGTTTTCATTATTTTTAAGCATTGTGTGTATTTAGGCTTCATATCAAATATTTAAAAATATGCAGATCTGGAAAACATGCATCTGAGAGTTTTAAAACCAGTGGCTAGTTGAGCCAGCTGCTAGCAATGGTTTTTCAGCTATGTGATGCTATCAACAGGCTGGAAGAGATTGTACTGTACCAATGTTCCTCCTGGTGTTTGGGAACCACGAGAGGAAAAAATGAGAACAAATTAATAAACTATCATACAAAAAATATAGTCAGAGTCAACGGCCATAGGCTTAGAGGAAATGAATCTCATCAAGAGTAACTTTGCCTCTTTCCCAGGTGAGATTGCAAATTGTGCAAAAGTAACATTACCTGCAATGTTTGACAACAGAAGGCTAATAACAAGGATGCTAGGAGGACCTTTACATGTATCCCAAACCAGCTTCAACCTTTCTGCACTATATTTCTGTTAGTAGAATCGTGGATGTGATGTAGGTCACCTGTGGCCCTCTACAGAGAAAGCTTGAATTTGTCATTGCTGGAGCTTAAACATATCTAGTGTTGGTGGATAAGGGAAGAGCAACTGACATCGTCTACCTGGACTTGTGCAAAGAATTTGATGCTGTACTGCACAACGCCCTAGTTTCTAAATTGAAGAGACATGATGGACTGCTCAGTGGATAAGGAACTGGCTGGATGGCTGCACTCAAAGAGTTGCAGTCAGTGGCTCAATGTTCAAGTGACAAGTGGTGTATCAGTATGGTGACTGGCACTGTTTAACACCTTTTTCTGGTGATGTAGACAGTGGGATTGAGTGCAACCTCAGCACATTTGCCAATTATACCAGTGCAGGCAACATGCTGGTGGGAAAGGATGCTATCCAGAGGGACCTGGACAGGCTTGAGAGGGTGGGCCCATGCAAACTTCATGAAGTTCAACAAAGCCAAGGTATAAGGGCAATCCCAGGCACAAATACAGGCTGGGTGGAGAATGGAGTGAAAGTAGCCCTGAGGAGAAGTGCTTGGGTGTGGCTGGTGCATGAAAAGCTCAACATGAGTCAGCAGTGTGCGCTGGCAGCCTAGAAAACCACCTGCATCCCAGGGCGCATCAAAAGAAGTGTGGCTGGCAGGCTGAGGGAGGTGATTCTGCCCCTCTGCTCTGCTCTGGGGAGACCCTACCTGGAGTACTGCATCCAGTTCTGGGGATCCCAACATAAGAAGAACATGGACCTTTTGGACTGCACCTCTCCTGACTGGGAGAGTTGGGGTTCTTCAGCCTGGAAAAGAGAAGGCTCTGCAAGACCTTATTGCAGCCTTCTGGTACCTGAAGGAAGACTACAAGAGAGATGGAGGGGACCCTTTACCAGGGAGCATAGGGGATAGGATGAGGGGTTACTGCTTTAAACTTGAAGAGGGTAGATTTAGATCAGATATTAGGAAATTTTTTACTGTGAGGGTGGTGAGACATTGGAACAGGTTGCCTGGAGAAGTTGTGACTGCCCCATCCTTGTAGATGTTCAAGGCCAGGTTGGACAGGGCTTTGAACAACCTGGTCTAGTGGGAGGTGTCCCAGCCCATGGCAGGGTGCTTGGAACTTGATGATCTTTCAGGTCCCTTCCAACTCTAACCATTCTCTGAAACAGGTGTTAGAAACCAGCTTGTGCTGATTCCTTCAAAGCCACTAAAAATTCCTTCTGAACATGCTGGTTTCCATGAGGAAGGAGAAGTTTCAGCTCACCATGATGTGAATGCACAGAGATCTCAGGACTAGCATTGCCTCCAAATAACAGGACCCTGCTTTAGCTCAGAGCACTGGATGCATGGCTCAGAAATGCCTCACTGTGCCCAGGTGCCTCTACTCAGAGACAGTTCTGGGTCTCTTACCTTCTTCCATAGGCAATACCTTGTCTAACCCTGTGCACAAAGACATCCTAGTACCATATTAATGAGGGATAATGACCACATATAATTGGCAATGCCTAGTCCATCATTTGACTTTGTAATGTGTCGTACTTGATGAGAAAGTATCATTAAGAAAGAGTAATGTGTAACATGGACTGTACTTCAGTGTAAATGAGATGCACTCATCAGTCAAGAGTCTTTCTAGTGGGCCCTATAGGAACTAATCCTTGTTCCTCAGCTATTTAATATTTAAAAGGAAAAAAAAAAAAAAAAAAAAAGACAAAAGAATAGGAGCTTACAAGTAAGGAAACAGATAGAAATGGATAAAGAAATTATTTGGGCTGCCCTAGTCTAAGCCACCAAAAGATTTCACACAAGTCAAACATTTAGGAGCTATAACTGTTGTATGTACTTAGAGTGTGTAAGATTTCTCCTCAGATGCAGCAACTTCATGTATCATAAACCCCATGTCTTCCTTAATTAGCTTTGTTTAAGCTGCAGGACAATTTAGCACAAACGTGCATAATAAGCAGTAGAAAATCTCATAAGAATGAAGTGATAAATGTTACTGTCTTTGATACTAGTTGAGCTGCTATTATAACACTGTTGTGCCCTGGAAGCCAAACTTCAAGAATGTTTTCTGTGAACTGGAAATTTCTTGGGGAGAAAACACCAGTGTAACTTGAAGGATTCTTGCAGCTTGAAAGGTTGGGAGGTAAGTGGTCATATTTGCTCCTATTTTTGCCTGGAACAGGACTAGGTAATCAAAGGCTCTGACATTTATGTGATTTATTTTTCCTGTTAATTTATTTTTCCTCAGTGATTGTAGTGGATGTGGTCCAACAAGGTTGTTTCTTCCTTCTTTTTTAAAGCGGTCTAGTCAGACTCTATACTTCAAAGATAGTTCTTCCTTTTTCTAGATGACTTCCAATTGTGGAACATCCCCACCTCCTTTTAACACCAATCCTTGAGCTATCTCTCTATCTGTTTTGTTCTGCCTTTGTGCTCCTTTCAGAGAATTGAAAAGTACCCACAGAAAATTGTCTTAGCCCTCCCTCACTTGCACATATTCTTCATCTGAGATTGTCACTTTATTTTACATTATCTTCCCCGCCCAATCCCCCAAGTTTTTCCCTGAGACTGGTTAGGGATTTTTGCTTCAGTTCATCATTATTTTCGTTATTAGAAACTCTTTTTTTTTTTTTTTTTTCAGTTTCCCTCTTTGCATCTTTTTTTTTGATAACTTGTGTCTATCTGTTCTTATGCCACCCTATTCTTTTAGTATGCGTAGTTCTCCTCTGTCCCTATAACTTGCTAGAATTTATGTTGTGTCATTCAGGCTATGTTTTATTAGGATAAAAGTAATTAGTTCATCTCCTTCATTGGAGATGCTCACCTTGGCATTGGGATGATTAGGTCAGTGATCAAAGGACTTGCTTTTGCAGAAATGCTCTGTTGCCACATAACAACCCTGTTTCTAAAACAGAGCACCAAATGTATCTTGGGGTATTCCACACTTCGAAGTTCAGTGTGTTCACTGACACGGTAACTGAGAAGAAGCTCATTGCTAGGAGGAAAAAAAATCCTTGAGTATAGTAAATCTGTACAACACACTTGATTTCTGTGGAGCTATACTGTTTCATGCTCTCTGAGAATTTATTGGTGAGGGATGAAGCATCAGTTTAAGAAAAATAAATTGACCTTCAAAAAGGGCAATTTTTAAGTAAATAGTAATTTGTTGCAGCAACTAAGAAGTTCCTCCTGATTGTGGGAGGAATAGTGAAAGAGGTGATTCTTAAATTGGACTACCTTTTCTTTCTCCTTAGATTCCCACGCTCACTGGGGGGAAATAAATGTTTTTATTTACAGGAATTCTCATTTCGGACTCCTCTCATGTATTCTATGATTCTATTTGGAACTGTTCTTAGACTGCCAGAAGTCAGAAGCAACAGCCCCATTCAAGTTTTTCAATGTTTAGGTAAAATTATTTTTTGAAAGTATATTCTCTAGGACCCTAACTGATTAGGCAGCTGGAAGAAAGAACAGTTTTCATAAAAGAATGCTAGAAAAAACTGTGAAGTAAGAAAATTAATTCTCGCAGTGGATAAGCATTAAACCTGTCTCACTTCAACAGTAAGTCAGTCCAGCTGCAGAAGGAATTTTTACTGTGAATTTAATTCTATTGGCCATGTGGTCATCCATTAAGCCACAGTTGACCACTGCCTCTTCATACATGAGCCCATTCTTGGTAACGTCCGTGTTTACTGGCACCGTGTCCGATTTTAAAACTTGCCATCTTTTGTGTATCTGTCAAAGTGTGGGATCTTTTTACATGCGGGTGTAAATCCTAAGGTAAACTGTGATGTTGAAGGAGTATTACTGACTACAAAGGAAAACATAGCTGGCTAAAATGAAACTATTTCTGTAATTTAAAGAAAAATAAGTCTTATGCCCTCATTTTCCTCTCTAATGAGATGTATATATGGCCTCATAAAGAATGAGACAAAGTTTCAGTTCAATCAGAAGTCTCCACTGCAATCTGTAGGAACTATGTTCATTTGCTCTAAATAAAAATGTTTGCTTAACCTCAAAAATATCAAGAACATCAACTCATGACTTGTCTGTTTTTACTAGAGATTCCTCTGGATGACTGGAAAAAGTTGTTCTGAGTTAAAAAAAGAATAATGTGGAGAGAAAGCCAAACTAATGCCAGAGGACAGTCTAAAACTCTTGAGGACAGATGTTTAGTGTGGTCTCTGTCTGTTTGGGGGAAAATAAGCTGCTGTGACCTACTCAGAAATTCTGTTGACAGTGACAGTTACCTAGTTTATTTCTGGATAAATAGAAAAGCATCATATCTGCTAACAGTAATAGTGTTATTTAAAAACTTGCCTATTTAGTCATGGTGGTTAACCTGTGGGCAATCAGAAATATAAAAAAAAAAAAAAAATTCCTTAGAAGCTGGATCTCATTAATCCAGATGAAAAAAAAATTAAGGCATTCTTAAAGTTTTTTTACCTGAGCAGATGAAGCCCTGTGAGAACCTTCAAAATAATTGTCTTTAAGGTTGCTTTCTTAGGTGCCCTGATTTAACACAGATTGGACTGGAAGCAAGAGGTGTGAGTGAGGAATATGACTTGAACAGAGAGCACCTTGGGGGCATCTCATAAAGGTCTCTATATTTTAACCATGTTACTGTAATTGGGAATTTTCAGCCTCCAGAGCAGCATAGATTTAGGAAAGTGCAGTATGCTGCTTACTAGGACAAGGAGAGTTGCAATGCCCCTATAAGCAGTTGAACATCATATCCTATACCTTTCTTTTAATAAGTGGCAAGTGTTTTTGGATTCCACTGAATCTTCTATGAATGATGCGATGTACCACTGTATATCATCAAATAAGTGATGGCGGAGTAACTTAAGCATTAAAGAACTAGGAAGAAGTCAGTAAGATATTTGTGTGGAAAAAAAAAGAGATGAAAAAATTCTTGTTATAGTTGGCAGTACACAAAATGCAGGGGGGAGAAGGGTCTATAGGCAGAAGTTTCAGGGTTTTTAGCAGTTCAGAGGACAATTGGCTTAAGTTCCTCAAGAGGCACCCTGTAGAGTGTCAAAAATAAATTTGGCTAAAGTTAAAGCAGCTGCAGAGCACTGTTGGGTTGTCATGGGTTGTACAGAGGCGGGGAAATGAGACTTGGAACCAACAAACATGGGGGCCTTCAGAAAGGCTGTTCTGCTCCCAACAAATGTGCTGGGGAGCAGCAGCTGTTGGGAGTTGGGGAATCTGCTGGAGCTGAGTAGTTCAATCCGTGACCTGAGTGCAGAGCTGATAAAGTGATTCTGTCTGGCCTGTGGTGTCAGTGTAGATTATGCAAGGGCTCAATACACAAATGGGGAAACTGCCTCCCTGTACTGGGCTCTGCATGTGGAAGCAGAGTGTGGTGCTAGGCAGGGCTGTCCTGAGGTAATTTTTTAATCCTCAGTAACTATCTGGTATGTGGCCTGCCAATTGCTGTCTTTTCCAGGGGAAGAAGGTGCCTAGAAAGCAGTACCTGGCCCAAAATCAGACTGTAAAGATTCATCACCTCAGTATTTAAAAATAAAGAAATAATAATGATGCCTTGTTGACAGGAAAACACTGGCACTGATACCTGGAGAGCCATCTGTGAATTACTGTTAACACCAGAGAGCACAGGTTAAAAGACAAGCCACAATTTAATTATTGAGAGAACGTGTATAGAGAAGTGTAGGCACATATACCCATCTCAGGAGTGTCGAGACTCTGCCATGCTGGCCTGGGGAGAGAAGGAGGAATCCCCAGTAACATCACTAGATTCTGACCCAACTGCCCTCACAGACCTCAAGTCCACCAGCCTCTAACTTATAGGTAGCTGCACAGTACTGATCCTCCATGATAACATCAGCTATTCTGAATCCTACCACTATGTCCTGGAAGATTCTTTCTAAAACTTTTCCTGACATCAGTCTGTCCATGTCTTATTAACAGTTCTTGGAAGGCACAGGCAGAATTAATGCAGGAAGGAGCTAAATGTTTTTCTGCCTGAACTTGTGGCACCGTGGATATGCATCTACTGCAATCCAGACCAAATCTGCATCTGATCGAAAACCATAATGGAAACAGAGGTGCAGCCCTTACTCCAAAGTAATGGGATCAAACTGATCTGGAGGAAGGAAACATTGCAAGCAAGATGTTTCTTACTGACACAAATGTGACATCTTACACAACAGTGCAAGAAACTAGCAGAAGCCAAACACATAGCAAATAACCCCAGCGTAATAGAAGATGCAGCTAATCTGCAAGGATAAAATGTCCTGCTTAAGGACCTACTTAAGCTGCAAGCTTTCCTTCTTAGCCTGAAAAATCCTGGATCCTATAGGGTGGTGCTGCATAATCTAAATATAATGGTTGCAAAACCCATCAGTACTGTCTTTAGGGCTGCCTACATTAACTTAACCAGAAGTTCTTTTAATTTTCCTTACAGAAATGTCTCTTTGAACATGTTGTCTTCAAACTGAAGTAAAGCACTTTCCAGACATTGTTGACTCCTGCGATATGAACTGCCCGGTTAAATATCTTCCACTGTAGACAAGGGGATACAGATTATGAATAAGACTAAAAGATCCAAGGGGGCTTGTCAACTGACTGACTTTATAATATAGGCTGTAGTTATGGCATTTGTTCTTTAATTTGGCATGCCAGATATCAATCACTATCAAGAGAAATGACTAAGAAGCTGATATTCTCAGCAATACCCTTCTCTTTCCAAGCAACCACCTCCTTTATTATGAAACACTGACCTCTGCAAAAGCAGTTAACTCATTGCTACTACCTGCAATAGAAGCTTCCTCTGAATACACAGCTTCAGTTGCTACAGACAAACTGTACTGACATGAGTCAGAAGGGAATGCCGTATGTGAAGGAATACCTTTTGTACATGTAGTCACAGTGATGCGGGGATGCCCTTTGGAAACCCTGATAAGACTTTCCTGCTGACACTAACAGTGTGAAGTATCTTTCCCACTGGGTGACATTTGAATAGCCAGAAGCATTCCCAACTGCGGGAATGCTGTGGATTTCCTTTGACTCACTGAAACTCTAGGAAAAATACCTTGAAAAAGATTAATTTGTGTAAACTGAGAATATAGTTTTAAAAGGGTAAGATGGCTCATAGGTGTCTATTCTTACTCTCACCTATGCTTAGCACAGAGTGTGAGTGTCTAGGCTGTGCAGCAAAGTGTATAAATAGACTCCCGTTATCACAAAGTGTGGCAAACACTCCACTCATATCGGTACTGGCGTGGCTTACTCCTTAGTATGCTAGGACGACTTGTTTTTATTATTAAACAGACATTGTCCTTAACTGTTTTTTTAGCAGTGTTGCACAGCCCTTTTCTAAGGGACCATCTACGCATTTTCATAGAAGTTTTATAGCCTTAATTCAGAGCTGGTGATAAATGAAGCTGTTCCCAAACTTAGAAATGCCAAGAGCCGAGAATCACAGTTTATCAAATCTCCCAAAATAAATAAAGCATGTGTCAAACTTGCCTATCCATTGGCAAGGGGATGCCACGAACACTGGTGTCCGATTGTTGATAAGAGAATGTGGACGTTGTGAAGTGTTGACTGATACCAGCACTCCAGGGAATGGAAAAGAGAAAGTTGTGGAAGATACAAAAATGTGTCAGCTGATATCCCAGTAAGATATTTTTTTTCTCCTGGTTCTGTGAAGATATCCTTCTGACGTATTACAGGAAAGAAACACTCTCAAACTTTCATCCAAATGAGCTTTAGGAGCTTTATTTTAGTAGTTTTGTGGAGTTGCTCTGTGGTGATGGACGGTTTTCTGAGCAATGCTGTTTTAAAGTGCATGCCAGTACTGGTTCCCTTGGTTTTTATTTTTGTGGTTATGGATACTTTTCACTCTCAAAAAAAGTATACTCTTGTTATCTTAATTAGGCTATCTATGAGCTGATATAACAGAATTGATAGATACTGTGATCTTTGACTTGTTCTTTACTCTGTTACTTATCCATAAATGAGGGCAGCTGCATTCAAAAGGGAGACTTTTTCCTTCTTGGGATTTTTGTTTTTTGTTTTGAATACCTTTGAATACATCGCAAGGCTTCTCTTTTTACTTTTTCCTCTCTAAGAATTGCACTTCTTGTACTCATAGTGTATGTCAGCTACTCATTTGGTTGCTTGTAAATCAGACAGGATCATTTCCAATAACAGAGGCCACATGTCATGATGCACCAGCACTGGTATCCCACAATTATAAATAGATTCTTGCATGGACCTCAGAAGGGTAAATAGTCATTCAAGATTACTGCAGTCATATAGGAGAAGAATAACAACTCTAAAAACTAATGCCAGGACCCAGTGTTCGGTTATTCAGAGGCTGTTTTTCCTCTCAAGGCGCTCAGCTTGTGTAACACTTCAGACATTTTTTTTTTATAAACTCTTATTTATTTATTTATTTATTCTGGCATGTGGATGAACTGCTGCTACCCAGCACATGCTTTAGTGTTATTACTATTTTTTAGGAGGTAAAGGAAAGGTTTCACTGTTACCGTTATATCTGGTTTTCGTGTTGCAGTGCTCATTTCACAGCTTCTGTCCGCGCATACCCATAGCTACGTGATGTGTGTATAAGAAGCCTCTCTGTATTCTGTGTATAAGAAACCTGCTAGTTGAGTGGAGTAAGAGTCATTTCAGTCAGAGGGACTCAACAAATATTTGAAGGTGTCTTGTCTGGGCCTCCTTGAGTGCAAGAGTTTTGGCAGCATATAAAGAACGTGTGTATGGCTTTTCTTAAAAGCAGTTGTAGAGTCAGAAAATGGCACTAGATGCTGTGGTGTAGATGTTAAGCCTGACCAGAGTGAGTTAGTTGTGGATAGTCCTTGCAATATGTTTTGCATCAGATTTTATTTTCCCCAAATATATTTTATGCATTCGTCTGAAACTCTTCTTTCTCCCTCCCTGTCATCTTACAGGATAGAGCAAGCCAGGTGAGTGTCTGTAAAAACCTCACTAAGGTTTTTTGACTTGGGGATTTAGCAGACAACTTCTGGTGAATCTCAAGGTGGGACTTTAAACTGCCTCCTTAACCTGCAGCTCTCTGTGCTGCATCTCTGCTGAACGTGTCTGCCTCTGAAGCGCTTGCGTCTCAGCCATTGTAATACAAATCCCAGTACTTTAACCTTAAACACTGATGAAACACTATCTCCTTCTCATAAATCAGATTTGGGAATAATAGGTTTAGAAGGATGCAACCAAGGCTAGTAGGATAGGTCTTAAACCACCACAGCCATATTTGCCTTTTACTAAAGCCTCCTAAACTTCGTTCTGCAACAAAACTGAAAATAAGCAGAAGCCTCACAGGCTGTATGGATGACAAATAAACACAGGGCTCATGTGCTCACAAAATTTGGTTTCAGCTAAAGAAAATTCTGTGGCACACTTCCCGAGGGCTTAATCTCATGTACTAATAGATGCATTACATTGAACAAATCACTAGAAGGTTCTTGACCTGTGCATACTATCTCCTACTTTTCAAGGGCAGTTCAAGGAGGACTACATTTTAGTGAAACGTCATTTCTTTTTAGAAATTTTGGGTTGACTTGTATGAATGCAATGAAACTGGACTGCAAAATAGAACATATTTAAATTTGATCTGCCTGTGTAAGTTTTGGAGGGCTAGAGCACAGAGTGGCAGCATTAGCCTGTGTGTTTGTTCAAGCAGCTCCACTTGTAAGGCTCTAGTTTCAACTGATTATTGTTTGCTAGGTTTTAACTATTTGGCTTTGGCGTTTTTATGACGTGTTTCCCCAGCAAGTGTCAGTATTGGGCTGCATGAAGCTTTCCAGAAACAGCAAAAATGATTCAGCTCTCTGAGACGGGAAGGGGGAAAATACATTTTGCCCATGTGTCTAGAAATAGCTTCCTCAGCAAAAGTCCTTGATTTAAATGAAAAAAAAAAAAAAATTAATCTGACAAGG
>VXBJ01004310.1:768593-829284 GCA_013400055.1 Nycticryphes semicollaris
TCAGCGCACCCAGCAGCGGCGACCCCCGTTCTCCTGGGGGCGAGCAAGGAGGCACTTCATTGCCACGCACGTGTAAGCGTTCGCGTGCCGAATTTCCAGGGGAAAAAGGCTTTTCGAAGCGCCCCCGCGGAGCTAAGGTCACACGCAGGCTGCGGGCGCGTCTCATTTCACGCCCCCCCCCCGCTCCCCCACCCCACCGCCAGGCGCTTGCAGGGTGTCATCGAGTTGGTTTTCTCTGGGACTGTAATGCTTTGGAGGGAGACCTCTCAAATCCATGCCCTCCGCTGAGTTCACTATTGGAAGACCACGAATGGAAATCATGAGCTTGATTCTGTTCTTACTGCAATGAAGTCTGATGATTTCAATGCCAGAAAATTTGTCAATGTTGCTTAACCAGGTTCATCTTGCATCTTGTTAGTCCAGCCCAGATCTGTGACAGAACTTTGTGCTCGCACCTGCGTCTAAAGGGACATGTAGCAGGTTACAGTCCCCAGTCTGGTAAAAAATGGGTTACACTTTGATTCTACTTTTTGAGGGTTGCTCTCTTTCCTATAAATTCTTGAAAAGTACATAGATGAGTTTGTTTATAGCGTGTTGCATTCAGAAAATCTAGATTAACAATTATTAAGGCTGCAAAATCAAGCATGACTGTTAAATTTAACATTGCTTGTGCATCCTGTGTTTTCTCCTTTCTACTGAAGTAGAAATACACTATTTATGTATACAAACATAGAACATTTCTTTTTGCCATATCAGCATGTTCTTTCATCTTCAGCTGGGATGGTCTTTTCTTCATCAGCATTCGAAGCTTTGTTCTATCTTCACTGAAAAAGATGAGATACGATATTCATATTCTATGATGATGACTAAATTAGTAATTTCTTTCTGGGCGTCTTTGTAATATTTTACAGTATGCATGTAATATCAATGTTACTGGGCAGTGTTGTGAGATGAAGTTAAAGTACCGAACTGCTATTAGTTTTGGTGGTCACAGTGAGATGTCTTGAAAATGCTTTTCAAAGCACTCCACACATTTTTATACCATATTAGGTATTCAGAAAACCATTAGAATATATTAAACTTTGGCTGAAACTGTGAGCACTCAGTGAAGTTGGCCATGTTTCCCATGGGACACGTAAGAAGTGAGAGAATTAGTGATCATCGTGTTAGTTAAGTTTTGCATTCAGAGTTCTGTCTTGTGTTATGTCCAGAAGCAGACAGGATCTCATTTTTCAGGCAGCATTCAACTGTCTTGGCCCTAAGAATATACCTTTTGTTTTTCCCTACAGTGATGTCCTTAATTTACCACCCACCTTCTGTGTTCTTTAGAAAACAAACAACAAGGACACCAGAAAAAGACATGAGACAAAATTGTAAGGAAAATAGCAGTCTTGGCTACACAGCTGTGATCACTGTAGAGCAATGTACCTGGCGAGGAATAAACACAGAAGAGAGCACATTAAGGAGAAATTGTAATTTTGATACTGCGTATGTTATTAATTTCTTTACTTGCAAGGATAATATTCTTTTTAATATTTTGTGTAATTCCCTAGGTTTCTAGAAAAGCAAACTGCAGACACCGAACTAGGTTTTGCGGAATCATAACAACACCCACAGGGGTCATCAGCAAGATGGCAATCTTAGATACATCTGACAACCATCTGCTACTTGAGCTGACTGTATCATTGACGGCAGTAGCAGAGAGTTAGTCTTTATACGGACTGTCACTAGAAAGGAAGAAAGGGTGTGAATCCTGTGGATTCCCTAACTTCTTGCTGGGAGTCGAGACATTTTCCCCTGCCATCCAAGTCCTTGGGAAGGAAGTCTTGGCTGACTGACATCAAGGAATGTACCTGTCTATCCTTATTTCCCTCCTTTAGTCTTCCATCTCATTCTCCTCCCTGCAACTGTATTTTCTACCAAGATTCTTCTTCCTAGACTCATCTCTCTTATTTCTCTTTATTGTTTGTAGGTACCTCAGTGCGCTCTCCAATTTCCTGGCTCTACTCCTGGTTCAGTTCTCTCCGGTTTGCTGTCTTCTGAACCCAGTACCTCTCCAGGGTTAGATCAGATAAGCTGATACCACTTCAAAATCTACAAGTTTCCTGTTACCTCCTGATTAATCCTGACGTTGGCCACTTAACTCAGGTAGTACCACATTCCCCCTCCACTATCAGTTTTCATTTCCTCAACTTGCAGCACTAGTTTCCCTCATCTGATCCTGCAAAATGGGGTCCATTCTAAGTCTCTTGGAGCCCTTGACCGTAGGGTATTTCCCTGAACGTAACTTCCCTGCAAGTTGCGTTATTGTCCTGTCTGTGCTTAAATTAGGTAGGTTTTATCTTCAGATCTGATGAAGTACCTTTCATCAGGGCACTCTTTCTGGAAAGAAGTTTTCGGAGAAGATCTCTACAGAGCTGTTGAATGAGAAGTGAGTGCAGTCAAGGACTGTCTTACATTCTGTTTCACATTTTATAGTTAAATCATCTTGGTTGTATCATAAGGAGACAGAAAGCAGACAGCTTATCTTCCAGCTCATTCACTTCAGTGCTAGATGTCACACAATCACAGGGTTTAAGTCCAGAGAGGATAATCAAATCATCTTGTTGGAACTCTTACATGCTGTGAGCCCTTATATTTCACTCCCTTAATATATATTGGATCTGATAAATTGAATTTTGACACTGAGATGATCATAGTTCCTTAAGGGTTGGAAAGCCTGAGGAAAAGCACACACGCACACACACTTGGGTGAGAAACAATGTGAATTACTGCATTAGCCGATAGGATGGTGTTTTTGCGAGATCTGACGTGATGGCAGTGTATAATATAATTATAAACTGAATAAATAGGTGATGTTATAGCACGTGTATGACACCTTCTGTCACATTTCTCATTGCAGTATTTTCTTTTGCACTACTTTCTTCCAGTCCATTGAGATGTAAGGTAAGAAAATTCTACTACTACTTTAAGTAGTTACATAGTTTTCTTTTATACTGGCAGAAATGAGGAATAAACTCAATTCTCATTAAGCTGAATTTTATTTGATCCTATCCTAAATAGAGTTGAGTGCCATTTAAATACTCCATTATATACCTATAGGAAGCTAATAATGCCACTGAGGACATTCCCTGAAAATGCCTGAAAATAAAGTATTCTGATTTGGTTGAACTTGAGTTACTCATTGTTTGTCAACTTATATCAACAATGAGGATATAGGTGTTTTACTTGGAAAAGCCTTATAATATTTAGACATTGATGAGTGGGGTAAGTTAATCTAAGGAGGTCTGATTTATATACTTCTTTGCATCATGCCCAGACAGTCTAACTGATTTCCAAAATTTACTTTCTCTTAAAGCTTATCATGTTTAATTTAGAAATTATTTCACTAATGCTAAGTGCATTAGCCAACATGCAGTTCAGGAGCTGTGGTATTTGAGTATTTTGTCTTTGAAATATCCTAATGTTTATGAACTCTTTCAGTAACTTCCATTTTAAAAAATTATCTTCAGAAACGAGTTTTAAAATAAGGAAGAAACACACAGAAGTTTGCTAGCTTCATAAAAATAACAAAAATTATTAAAAAAAAATCTAAATAGGCCCAGCACTTTGGATGTATAGAGAAAGGTGATAGCTTTGTTTGAGTTAATAATATTATTTCTCCTCTTTTGAAAGAGCACCTGGAGACCCCATTTGTGACCAGCTCCCTACTGTGTATTGTATATACACATAATAGCCTCTGGTATGCAGGAGGTCAGACAAGAAGGTGTTCTAGTCTCGTCTGGCCTTAGTCTATGAATAATAGAAGACATTTGCTGCCCAATGTTTACAAAGAAAATAGACCTGGCAGATGGTGAGGAAACATGGAGGTACTCTGAATTCCTACTTTATAGCTGGATAACAGAGAAACTGATAGGCAACTGGCCCAGGGTCACAGAGAAAGTTGAATTAGTATCAAGAATTAGATTGAGCACCAAGCCATTGGCTTGG
Organism: Nycticryphes semicollaris; assembly: GCA_013400055.1. NCBI lineage: Eukaryota > Metazoa > Chordata > Aves > Charadriiformes > Rostratulidae > Nycticryphes > Nycticryphes semicollaris. The sequence continues at coordinate 772,584 of VXBJ01004310.1, forward strand.
CCACAAGCCTGGCCTTTCTTTTGCAGTCTCCAGCAGTCAACAGAGTTATCAGTGCAGAGGCTGGATACCATTGCCAGCTCCTCTTTAGTTCCTTTTGAGAAAGGAATACTGCTAGGAAGTAATCTTTGCTGTTTCCACCTGAAAAGGATGTACCAACTTTGGACTGACTGTAAAAGTGTTGGAGCAGGACTTCACAATTCCTTCTCGGCATGCCTAATGAGGGTAGGAAATATGCTCATGCTAAGCAACTATTTTCACTGTAAAGAAGATAAATTCATAAGTGCATTTAGCAGGTCAAATAAGCTGACATTAGCAATGATGTTTTTGGTGTAAATTCACATCAGGGATTTATGATTCATGAAGGTGAATCACTGGACTGTGTCCAGATTTTGAACGTTCATAAGTCCCTACTCAGCTGGACACTGGATTTGCCCAGTTCCTATGTGTGCCTACATTCATTTACATTAGGTGTCTAAATCTGATTCAGACTGTGATCTGAACTGTCTCAAATGAGACAGTACTGGAAAAACACATCCCTAAGGATTCTCACTATTCGTCAAGTTGAGGTTTCTCTGCTTGTTGCAGCTCCTGTGCTCTGCCCTCTGTTGTTCTTAGAGTAGGCTCTGCAAAATACATGAGAGAGGGAAGAAAATGCTGCTTTCTGTTCAGCTGCTCAGTGGTTGCAAAATTTGCCCAGGAAAACTGGGGTTTGGTCTGACTAAGTGGGTTTAGATCTGTGTCCCAGAAGAATGCTCTAGTTGCTAAGCTATAGCTGTTTGGGTTGAGGCCATGCTCACTTGCCTTTATTTGCCACAAAATTCAGCAGGTTTCCTGCTTAATATGCTGGACTTTTTTTGAGTCTCGTTCCACAGCATCTATGTTTCTCCTCATATCAACATAAGGAACATGGCAGCATTTCACAGAGATGACCAAGTGCCCCAATACCTACAGTCACGATGGCTTGCTCACTATCTCTGAACTCGTACCAGCAGTTTAACCTGCCCAAATTCAAAACTGTCTAATTGAAAATTAGTGGCCTCGCTTCCACTGTTTTTACCTAAGTTTCTTTCCTGAGCAGCGGAGAGAAACCGGTGATCGCTCTTAAAGATTTTCAAAGCATGAGAAGGAGCACAGAGGGTAGTGCTGATTTCCCACCGGCTTGTTAAGAGAATTTCCCATGCCTCAGGTTCCAAAATGTTAACTGGAAACAATACACCCCTACACAAGGGAAGGCAGAAAAGAGGAATATTTGTTATTCTTCTATACATATGCAAATCTAGCAAAATCGTCTGGAGAGAAGAGTGCTGTTACAATAGATGTACAAGCCCTGAATATTTGTAGGTGTTTCATGCTCTGTTCCTGTTGCACAGGAAGAGAGATGCTGCTTTTTCTCATTTCAAATCCTAATCTTATGTGACGCAAGTTCTATTCACGCTTCACAGCAAAGATTTCTGATATAGTGAGAAGCAAAAATGGTGGTGAAATATTCCAATATATCCTTATTTGCTCTGTCTGGACCTAATTGCATCTGTTACTTGCCTGACTTGCATGTGGTCTCTACAGCTGTTTTTCCTCCTGCGTACTTAGGATCTTTTTTAAAAAATTTATTTCTCAAATCCCCGGGAATCCTGAAAAAGGGACAAAAGTTGAGATGCAGTTAGCAAAAGGTGGTTTAAGGCTAAAATTTGGTGTTCTCGCTGCATGTCCCAGACAACAGATGTAACCAGGGTAAAAATATCTGTCACGGTTTCTCTTAAAATGTTTTCTCACATTTAAACCAAAGAAAAATCTCTTTGTATAACAGTAGCAATGGAAGCACAGTCAGGAACTAAAATGAACAAATGCCCTAACACATAGTTTTGAGTGATCTTGTTTTGGATATTATTATTTTTTTTCTGGTTTGCTTGTAGCTCAAATGCAAGACTTGTTTGCAAAGCTGAAGCAAAATGAAAGCTTTGAGAAAGATGTGAACAGTTGTTTTGCACACACTAAAAAAAAAAGGCTTTACTTTTTCAGCCTATTCACTCAACACTCTTAATGGATAATGTATTTTGGGATTTATTATTTGTAAAGAAAATATACTGAAAAAAATTAACATCCATGGGGAAATCCCTTTAATTTCTCATGCAGTCAAAGGTGAATAAGCATTGTACCAAGATACTTGTCATTTGATTCAAAGCGTGTTTTCTTATTTGCTTCAGCAGAAGCATGTACACAGAGGTAGCTTTATGCTGTTACTGTGGAGGTTTGCATATATAACTGCTTTCGTGCTACATTAAGGATACAAATAAAATTAAGAGTAATTTGAGGAAAACAAAGATATAACTGCAGAATGTACAGGTTTACATATGCATTAATATTTGACACATTAACTCCTGCTTAAGACACAATTGAAGCAAGTTTGCAATAGTTTGGAGCCACAATTTAAGGTTCACGTACTATTGTTCTTCAGTTTTTTGGAATGTCTTTGAGGAAATATTGTACATAATTCAACTGATTTGTGTAGTTTCAATTCGACCTAGTTAATCTGTGCACAACTTATCCATGTGCCTGGATGTCAGAGAAATGTGGATGGAAGATTAGCATTCAATTAACCTTAATGGATTTCTTTTAAAAAAAACCCAAAATACTTCATCCAAATAATGCTTGCCTTATTTTGACTACATATATTTGCTTTCAAACACTGAGATTTACTTCAGCACCAGACACTTTGAGGGGTGTTAATGATTTTCAAGATTGTGTGATATTGAGGTTTTCAAGATTGTCTGGTTCTGGTTGTTCTTAAACTGTTTTAAAAAAATATAGAAACATTATTGAGCATGTATTTCATTTCTAGGAGAAGGGAAAAAAAAGAGGAAATCTATTATTTAAGAAAGAAATACAGCCAGTGTGATAAAAGTGCCTTCCCACGTCTTCTGGTCAGGTGCTACATGCATATAAATGTTTCACGTTAAGCTTTAAGATCAAGGAATAGTCTGTGGGGAACCTTGTTTCCTGGAGATCTGCTTGCTGGAGTAGCTCCCAAGTACTGACTTCCCATTTTTTATTTGGTTATTAAGGATGAAAGGCTACATCATTTTCTGGAATAGCAGTTCCTTGCATGCCATTATCTTTGTCCACAGCTATGAAACATGCATTTCTATAGGTTCATGTGCATACTTAGCCTAACTCAGCTTAGCCACTATCACAGCTGCTATATGTATGTTTAATTCAAAGGATCACCTTTATATCGTATTGTAAAGTGAACAAAAGATATATGGTTTCGTTGAGGAACTGTCTTTTTAGATACAGCTCAGTATAATGGGTCTCCAGCCTATATAATGTGGGGCACTCTCTGTTACTACCAAAAGGAAACTTTGAAAGTCTAATTTTCTGACATGATTCACTCTGGGCAATGTGTGTATGTACATGCAGCCTTACATGTGCAAATCGCTAGTATGAAGGTTTGTACACTATCAAATGTAGTCAGAACCAGTAGAAAAAAACGTGATTTAAATCTGTTTGTACTGAGTTTGTATCAGCAAATCATCCATAGGGTTAGAAATTCCAGCACTTATTTATATATCATGGCTACCCTGCATAAGTATCCCTTCCATAAAGTCAAGGATTTTTTTTAAAAAAGACAGGCACAATTAGCACAGATATCTGTATAACAAGCTTAGCAAATAATTTTTTGGCTTGGCAAAAATCCTTTTTTAAGTACTGTATTTTGTTATTTAGCTAATTTTTATATTCCTGGTAAATGCTTTTAACAGGAATGGTTCTGAAGTTCAAATAAAGCATTTGCATTAAACTTTTCCTTTAAAAAAGATGTAATAAACAATTTAAGCTTAAAAATTCTTGCAAAATACCAGTACAAATAATAGAAGTTTTGCTCAATCAAATGCAACAGATCACTGTAAGATGGTAAATGGTAGCCTTTATACAGAGGTATCAAAGAAAGCACAGCAAAATAAAATGAAACAAAGCCCTACAAAACCTGGCAATTTAGCAAGGGCAAAGTATAGGGTTGTTGTGTTTGGTGTTTGGTTTTGGTTTTTTTTTTTTCTTTTAGGGATGAAGGATCCATCCTAGAGATCTTTCTCTTCCTCTGACTTGCCAGCTTCTGTGTCACTCTTTAATGCATTTGAAGGTACTTCCGATTAATCAGGAGGCCTGAAAACAGATGTCACAGAATTGCTTGGGAAAAAGCTAATAATGACAATCTACTGTCTGGAGAGTTTATGCTCATTCCTTTTCTCTAACACGACAGTTATATCAAATATAAAGTTAACGAGGACTGATCTATATTCTGTACTCTTCACATGTTGTTACCAAATCTATTTCCTCCTGACTCTAGGGAAGAGTAATTGTGTTACTCAAAACCAGATGTGGTTGGTATTGGGTAGAAAAGGGAAACTTATTTTTCCCTGTACCCAAGTTTCTTTTGTGGGACCAAGAAGCCCATATACATATATATAAGTATATGTCTTTGTACATCTGTATATAAAACTCATACCTCTAACTCTTCTGAGACAGACATGCAGGCATATAAATGTTGCAATCTTTCTCTGAGAGATACAAACTAATTTCTAATATACATACTCTTTTAAATGCCAAGAACATGTTAGGGGCAGAAAGGAACATTCATTTGCAAGTAAACCTAAATGGTAAAGCAGAAATAATAAATCTAAATATTTTCTGTTTTTACATTTAATTCACTTTAGCTTTGATTTCCCCCTCTAATTTGCTGTAGCCAAACCTTCCCTTGCCTGTGGTTTTTCAATAGCATCATAGAAAGGGTAAACCAACTTTCTAAAAATGGAAGGCAACCTTTTGATCCATATAAATATGATTAAGAGGAATTTCTACGTGGTTGCATGAAGGCAACAGGTATAAAAGAAAGCAAGCACAACTCTCTATCATCTTCACAACAAAAACAAGACTAAACCACACAGCTTTGATAATTTGTTATCTAGTAGTGGTGTATATAATTTTAAAATGCTTTTGTGATAATTATTTTTTAAAATCAGATAAAAATTTCTTTTTAGAGCTTAGTCTTGCATACCTTTAATGCAATATCTATGGAGAAAACATCACTGACTCTTAAAGCAAAGTAAGTGGTTTTAAGTTGCTATTTAAAAAAGTAATATCTGGAAAAGTTTCATTTTGATTTCTAATTTCTGTGCTGGGAAATCTAAGGCTTAGCTAAAATGTACTGACTATAACCTGCTTTACCAAACCTGTTGTGTTTCTCTCTCCACTATTATGCCACTTTCACAGAAAAGAAAATGGACTCCTCTAAGAAGTTTTCTTAAGATGGAAACAATAGGAAGGACTTACAGATAGTAGAAGATAAAGACATGATTTCAATCAATTTAGTTTAGAAGATAAGCATGGGTAAAAGCACTGTAAGCAGGAGACTAATATCTTTGGCAGAGGAAGGAGACATAATCTGCATGGTCCATCGCCCTAGCAGCTCTTCATTGCACTAAGTACTTAAGTCCGAATACTGGTTTTTAGAATAGTTCAGTTAATGAGAGTTTCCAAAAACAGTCTAGAAGTAAGAATCAAGACCTTTTCTCACAAATTGGACTATGTTTACTTCCAAGTCTCAGCATCTGACATGAACAGAAATGAACAGTTACACTTATCTCCTAATTTGGCAACATCTAAGGATGTGTACTTTGAGGAACACATCTAACCTTGTGAATATCTTCATTGAGAGAAATGATGCATCTTAAGAGTTGTATTTATCAAAGAACCTTGAGATGAAGTCTCTGTTTTCCTTTGCTTTCATGTATCTTGTTGGCTTTATGTGTAAAGTCAGGGTATTAGAAAAGCTAGCAATAATAAACATTTTTCTAGATGCCCTGTAGAGCATAAGGGTACAGTTTCTGAGATTTTTCTGAGAATTTTAACTAAAAATATCTCTTTTGTGGGGCCCTAAATTACCATGATCCATTTTACTCTCTGCCTCTGCCACGTTATTTTGGTGCAGTAAGCTTTTTGTTTACTTGAATGCTCTGTTAAGTGTTTCATGGCCTGACATGAACTGAATGGTGGGTGATTCTGATCGAGGCTTCTATCCTACAGCTCTCTATAGTTACAGGGCAGCTGACCTGGTGACCAATGTGAAGGATTATGTCCTTATGTTATGTCTTTATATTTTAACTTCCCTCCACATGTATTGTCTTTCTAATTTCCTAGGTTGTTTCTTTTTTTGCTTCAGGAAGCTTTTCTATTCACTGTGGATATTTAACATTTTCCTTAGGTTTCTGTTGATCTTAACAAATGCAGTAAAGGAAAGGTAAATAGCTCTATTTCTAGTATTTCCTTTTTATTACTAAACTCCTCTCTTTTTCTTGTTTCTAATCCTTTCTTATTGATTCCATCTTCTTCTCTGTCCCACATTCTATCGTCTAATCTTCGTTTCCTTCTTCCATTTCCTTCCTTCCATTTCCTTATCTTTTTTACCTTTAATTGTTCCCATAGTAGGGTTGGGGTTTTTTGTTCTTCCAAAATATCAAATAGTTCTATTTTTCTTTTTCTGATTCATTCAAACCTGAAAAAGAACTGTTTGGGGGTATTTTTATTATTTTTTAGGCTCAGTAATCCTCCTTCATTCTGAGGATTATAGAGGCACGAGGTGAAGCGTTGTACTTCTGAGAAAGGATATATAGTTGCTGACATTTGCCCACTTTGAGGAACAAGGACCTGCACACCCCATACCCACTCCCCCAAGAAAAGAAAAAAAAAAAAAAAAAACCAAACAAGAAACACACAAAGTGAAGATACAATTGAGAGCTGAAAACCACCCTTCCCTGATGTAAAAACCACATCATTTCTAATAGATCACAATTGCTGTAAGGTAAGCCTTGCTTCTTATAATGGAAGTGGTTTTGGTCTGTTTCTGACTATGAATTTCAAAGCTGTGTACTGAAAGGGAAAGTGAAGTTTTAAAAGTAGTACGTGTGATGTACGTGTGACTTAGCTTCAGTCTGGTATGTCTCCATGCTTTCCCTGCAGATCGAAGTGCTTGGTCATTAACACAGTGAGTCACAGTAATGTGTTATGATCTGATCTGGCATTTGTAAGGAAATAAGAGTGTCTAGCCTCGGATACCTCTCCTACAGGTCATTTGTCCTAGTGATAAAGAGAGTGCTTGCTCCCAGGAGAAAGCAACGCTGCCCATTATGTCAGCTCACACCCTGGAAAAGGCTACTGATTTCAGTGCATCTGTTTGTGATGTGCTCTCTAAACGGGGTCAGTGTTATAACTGGGAGGAGGGAGCAGTTTCAACTGTGAGTAAGTGCTCAGAGAAATGGTGTAACTGACTCTGTCAAAGATGAATATAAAATCTAGACAAGCTGGCTTGTTTTATATTCACTTTAAAAAAAATACATATATAATGATTTGTTTTTTGGATCACGGATTTATATGTCAGACAGATGAAAAGCAAAATTTCTATGATGCCTTCATCATTATTCTGACAAGGATTGCTTTTAAGTTAAAGACTGATAAAGAATGCCAACTTCTGACATTACTAGAACAGCCCTATCGGCTTTAATTTTCTTTTGTTTTCTTGTTGTCAAAGAAAGGCCATTAGAGATAAATTATGATCTCAAACTGCTTAATCTAGTGACGTGCATTTTTTTTTCCCATAAATTGCCCTAGCCACTTTATAAAGCATTGTATAATCTCATTGAGAGGCAAGCTGCAGAAAGTAGAAATTGCAAATATCGAACATCATCGGTCTTTAAGCCAGAGGTTCTCAAACCGCTGGAAGACCTTGGGTGAGTTGTCTGCAGCTGAACCATTGTGTCATGTTGTACAGTTAAATGTATGAGCCCATTTGTTCTGTCTGACTGTACTTTTGTGTGCACAGTTTTCTTAGCGTGCTAGAGACCGCTAGAGTGTGCTCAATTATAAGTTTGATAGGAAGCAGACACAGTGGTGCATAGGGAGTTTTCAAAGTTGTTGAAAGTTTATTTTTTTCCACTAAATTAGGGAGTTAGTGCTCTTGTCATTATAGATCAAAGTTAATTGACCTCATACTATTAGTATCAGTATAGTTACAGTACAGAATTTATACAGAAAGCTGGAGAATTTAAAATTGGGAAGTTTCATTTTGACTAGTGTGTGTGTTTGCTGCAGTTTCACACTTGAAGATTATGAAGTTTATGCCAACGTTTGTTTCGTTGGATAACACTCGGATTCCAATATATACTTCGTCAAACAAATCTTTACTATTCTCCCTCTTTCTTTTATTTTTTTTTTTACAAAGTTTTACAAATTTAGTAGTTTGATCAGCATTCAGCCACAGTGTTTTCTATAAAATATAATTGAGAGCGAATAATAATTTTTACCTCTTCATCCTGGCATGGTTGATGTTTTGAACACCTATATAAACATTAGCTCAATCAAGTAGGCTAGTATTATTCATGTATTTTGACAGGTAAACTAAACTAGAAAACAAAATCAAATCGTTTTCTTGCATCCACAAGATTGTTTGTGCACAAGCCAAGATGAGAGCATTTATCTTCTGATACCTATTCCTATGCTTAGCCATACAATGTGGGTTTTTTTTTTTTTTCAAATATGTATATGATTATCATTATGATTAAAGGTTTATGATTAACATTCTTTTGGGAATTAGATAATAAAACTTCTTTATATTTATATTAGGAGCTTTCAAGTGTAATATATCATCCTGAGTTTGGTGTAATAGGACTGACACAGAGAATATACTAAAAAAAAAATCCTCCCTGCAGCTCAGCTGGATGTTAGCAGAGATATATAAGGCAATCTGTGAAGTGAAAGAGAGAAACAAAGAATTGCAGAGAGAAGTGAGAAGATGCTGATAAAATGACCAGAAAATATATAGGAAATAAAGGAGGAAGAATAAATAGGGGAAGAAAAGAGGAGTCAGGCTGGATTTATTCAAACTGAGGACTGAATTCTATGTTATAGATACTATGCACAGGGTGTAATAATTAAACATTATTTAGTAAAACAAGCATATAATACCTAGAATCACACAAGTTTGGAAGAGAAATAAAAATCCTGTTTCCTGTCACAGTATGTAAAGACTCTGTCAGTCTTGTTTATTTTTAATGCATAATGCTAAGGGAACAGAAATAGTCTGTGTTTCACTACTGTGATGTGATAATGTCATATATCAGTGTGTATCATGCTATATCATATCATATCACTGTTTTATCAGTGAACAGAAAATATTTGGAGAGAAATTCTTAATTTACCGGTAAATAGTAGCATCTCTGTAGAAAGGCAGAGCCCCAAAATAACAATACCACAAAGGGAGTTATTGTAAATTAAATCACCTCTTTTTTTTTTTTTTTTTTTTTTTTTTTTTTTTTTTTTTTTTTTTTTTTTGTATTGTATGTGTTTGCAGTGTCCTCTTTCAAGAGTTTGGTATCACAGAATAACTGTTAGTGTTTAGTCACTTTCTGCGCCAGTGATTCCATCTGCTGGGGATTCAATTGATTTTTCACATCTCGGCATAAGAAGGCCCAGACTGTGCCCTGTTGCCTGCGAGTGTGTGTGTGGTGGCACCAGCAGCAAGGGATGTCAAGGCAAATGCTTTTAGGACAAGAGAAATGATGATGGAAATACCACAGAGAGCTTTAAGGTTTCATGGAACTGCAGACATTTTCTTACTTGAGCAGTTCAAAATGTGGATTTCATACGGCAAGAGGCTTTTTCCTGTAGGATCTTGGCTTCTTAAAAAAAAAAAAAAAGTATGCTACTATTCCTTAGTTTGAAGCAATATTTATTTCCTTTACCATTTGAATTTAATCCTCAACTTGTTAAGCATGATATTAATTTATATTATTTTCTTAATCCTATTAAAAGATACTCCTGGGAAGTATCTCTCTGCTGGGAAGAGCAGAAGGTTAGGGATAGATATGGGAGCAAGGAGACTGATGCTACATTGACTGAGATATTACCTTCTTAAGGTATTGTGCCACCAGGCAGTATATTTGTATTAACTGCATTTAATTGCTGTCAGGGCACTTAAAACTTCTGAACAGACTGAGAATAATAATGGATTCTACCTGGGCCCTTGCTCTTCTCTTTTGCACCTCTCTGATCTTACATTTTCCTAAACAAAACGGTAATAGAGGCCAACAGGACTGTAGTGACACTGTAGTGGCACTATAGGTACGTAGAGAAGCAGTCATGCAGGATAAAGGTCTGTTGCAAGGACTGGGGCTTTACTTTCGGATTTTCCCCTAATGGTAGATGTAATCCGTATGCTGCATGTGTGATAACATTTGTAAACATTACTTCCTTTTATATGGTTTTCCCATGAAATCAGCCCTCATTTCTGTTTAGTTCATTTGAAGCTCCTGAAAACCTGACTCGGCCTTTGGAGAAGGTAGATTCAGGCCTTTTGATCAGAATCCTGACAAATCAAGGAAGTGATGCTGTTACGAAGGTATGACAATGTTTGGCCTCCGTGATTCAGGCAGGAATTATGTTTCTTTCCTCAAAGAAGGGACTCCAGTACATTTCCAGGAAAGAGCTTCCTAGGTTGATAGCAGACACGACTGGTAAAACAAGCCCTGAATTAGAAAACTGGCAGAGAACACTGCTAAAACTTTTTAACTACTTAAGCCTTCTGCAGACAGTAAAATGAAAAGAGACATAGTTGCATGAGGATGAAATGAGGAAAAAAGTGATGTTTAACAGCGACAAATGAAAGGGTACAGTAAGTACATTGGCTGCGTTCCTGGAACTGGCTGTTCCTCCTACTGCTGGAAACCTGAACGATAGGGTGAAGGAATTACAACTCTTAAGTACTAGATACAAAATCAAATCTTGGAGTAGTGGTAGAAATCTGGCAGCCATTATATACTCTGGATTAAAACATTGAAAAATATAAACCAATTGGGAAAGTGAGAACTATATACATAGGCAGTGAGATAGCATTGTCGGTTAGTGGAAAAAAAAAATAAAAATAAATGGGCCCACCAGGAAGCAGGATGCTGAGAAATATCCAAGGTTCAGAACTGGATAATGATATCCATTTTGTGAGGCGGGGCAGGAAGTAGTAGTGAAATTTATGTGATTGTGGAAGACTTTAACTTTCCCAGACAAAGACACAAAAAAGTCCATTAAAAACTGGGTATTTGAATACTATAACTTTTTTTCCCAAATTTCTTTTGCAATAAAGTCAGGTCCCAAAATCTGCACCATAGTATATTTTGTGAGAACCTGTACAGGGACTTGTTTTATTTGCTAATAGAATAAACAAAGGTCGACTTAAGCCCTCTGGCTTCCCGTTCAGAGAGCTAGGCTAAATGGGACTTGAATGTGGCATTACAGTTAGTGCCATGGCACAGAGGGAAAATCTCTCAGAAAAAGGCAAGACCGGAGGACATTCATGTCTATGGGACTGCTACCTCTTTTACTGTCCCATATGGAAGGTACCTAATAAATTCAGAAGGAAAATACAAGATAAAACAAGATAAAAATGGTCTCAGAATCAACAAAGATGAGTTTATTTCTGTAGAACTCATTTCAGTCTCACTGTTAAGAAAATCAGGGGTCACTTGACATTTTGGCTTCAGTCTCTCTAGTTTTTAATTCTCCATCTATAAAATGGGAATAATAATAATTTTTCTGATGGTGGAGGCTGTGTATGTGAAAATATGTGCATCACTGCTGTAAAGCATCATGAAACTGGTGACACAGAAATCAATAATTTTTTTCTCAGTGCAGGAATATGAAGTGTTTGAGAATAAGGTTTGGAATGATCCATTCCCTGAACAATATTTAATATGTAAATGTTTGTTGAATAAGGCAGTGATTTTTCTAGGGAGAAAAAAAAAAAGATAATGATGTTTAAGATGTTGTACTATAGTGATGTTTCATAGAGAAACTGAAGGTTGTACAAATAGACTTAAGACCAGTGTTTCTTAGGGATTTTTAAAGTATTTTTGTCAACCTGTGAGTGATTGACTTAGCAACCTTTACATACTTCAGACTTATTTTGTTGTATTACATATATATGTATTTGCACGTATGGAGAGATGTAGAGTTGTATTATGTATGTATATACCAGAAAACATTTAGTAATGCTAGAATAGGAATAACCCTATATTACACCCTCTTACCCAAGCAAGTATGGCTCAACCAATATGCTCTCTGCCAGTGAAATAATCACAGTAGGCGGTCAAAGAAACTGTTCATAAATTGAGATTAAGGAAGAAAATTATGCACAGAACATCCAAAGTCATGAATGTTCTAGAAATGAATGCCACTGGGATCAGCAGATTACTGACAGTTTAGGGCTTGGGTTTATCTCCTGACACAAAATCCTGCAGCATCACCCAGCAAGAGTTCCCCACAGAGAAGATATTGCTGCATGTGGAAATGCGTGCCCACCCCTATGCTTGCTTGATCATACACAAACACATTTCTGAAGGGGTACAGGAGGGAGTCTGACAGGTAGAGCTGGTTGTTGGCCATTAACAGTATTTCACTGCTAAAATTCCTAATTGGTGTTTCAAGGAGTGAATTTAAGACTGAAATACTCTGGTTACATGCATGCATACCACTCAGTGCACTGTCAGTGTGCAACAGGACCATTCCTTATAGCAAGGACTGGGGAGCAAGAGTAATTCAAACTGAAGTCAATTTCTGCTTAAGGTTTCACTGGACTTGATGTAGAATTGCCTAAATGAAGCCTGGGGGTGCCAGATGGTACATTCTGGGGCTGGGTGGTAGTCACGTCCACAGGGTCTTCTGAGTGCGAGTCTGTGGATATGGGCAGAGATAATTGTTACTGCAGTTAATCTGAGACACTAATAAAAACTTTGCCAATGAAGGATTCATTTAAAATTTCAATCTTTATTTTATAGTCTGGTATTCAAATGAGCATATTGTAATTCTAATTGAGGGAAAACAGCAAAGTTAATAGGCTGCAGGTTTTGATAAACAATGAGCAAAAAAACAGGTTTCCACTATTTATGTTACGTATTATTTCTATAACATTGTACAACAATATCTTCATGTTTGTGTTATACACTCTGCTGGGTGTATACCTCAAGTTTACAGCATTGATTGTAAATTCTTTTAAGGAAGACACAGCACTTCAGCTGCTCACTGGCTTCTGTGATATAAGTGCAATTTCTTCTTCACAGGTTCTTTTGTCTGTAATGTAGGTTTTGTGGCTCATCTGTAAGGAATAGTGGATAGTGGATTAAAGTGAGTTAAAACTGTAAAATGTACTTTGTAAACAGTATTATCTCAGCAATACTGCTAATAGTGTGTACACGTAGGGGTTTGCTTTTAATTATTTTTTTTTAACACAAATGATCAGCTTTTGAAATGATCATGCAAATATCATCGAGATTCCAGTACATCTGCAGTTCAGCCCTTCCTTAGCTCCCATTCCTCTGAGGTTCATATAAAATCTGACTGATTTTTTTCCCCTTTATTTTCTACCTTTAAATATTGTAAATCAAACAGTCAACACATCCAAAACATATCAGTTCTTTGAATCCTTCTGGAAGACTCCCTACTGTGCTCTCTGAATTTTTAAGCTTTTCAGCATCTCATATGACAAGTATGTTTTCTTCCAATGGACATGTGCAATGCTGAGCCTGTCAGATTTTTCCCAACTCTGTCGCTCAGAAAGATCTTCAGCATTGCTCTATCAACTTATTTTTGATAGCTGGAAGTGTCTTCAGGTCTTTCTCAATGAATCCTGTAACCATACTTCTTGCACTGGAAGAATAAATACAAATTACGGTAGCCCCTTGATTCATCTTTCCCTATGTTCAGCTTTGCTGGCAGGCTGGAGTCGAGGCAGTCTGGTTTTGTTTGTCAGTCTGGCTCTGTGTGCTCCCTCTAGTGATCCGACTCCGTAAAACATTTCCTACTGGGGGGGAGGGCGGGAGGAGAGCTGGAATTTCCCAGATGGCTCACAAAACGTTTAATGAAGTGTGCAGCACAACCATTTCATTACAACATATTGTGTACTTTTGCCTTTAATAACTGCATTCCTCATCCAAGAAGTCTCTATAGCTTTCAAAAATGAATTACAGTGGTATTATTTTTCTCAGAATATATTTTTCCATGACAAGAATAGCGCTTTCCTAAACTATTGTATTTATTAGCAACCTGTTACCCTCTGACACTACTGTCATTTTCATCAGCTTTGATAAAATGAGTATCATTTAAAACCTCTTTAAAAATTATTAAACTGGTTTTATTTTATCGGTTTATTTTTAACTGTGCATGAGGCAAGAAAGTAAGAGTCTGTAAAAAATTAAAATTTTTATTCTGATTTGATGGCAGTTGAAAAATCAGATTAGCCTGGATGAAATAATTTTCTGTGGTGGAACAGAGGAATCATACTGTCCTGATGAAGAACAGGCTGACTTCGGTTGTATTCTCCATCTCCAAGCCAAAGTATGAAGCTCCATGCTCTTTTTCCTAGGTTCCCACTGCTTCAGCATCAGGAAGAGCTGCTGCTTGTCCAGGACATGAATCTGTAGAAACAGAAGCCCATATACAATTTCTTACTTCTCTTTGGTTTCTTTGCTCCTTCATTGCTTTTGCATGTCTGTTTTCTACTGCATTTTCTCTGTCCAGTGAGGATGTAAAGATATATGTATCAAAATTGTATATAGGTAAGGCTGAAGATCTTGTGCTTACTTTCTATATGAGGAGTGAATTTCACCATATTAAAGGGATATAATGATAACATAAGGGAATTTAGTCCTTCAAAATTAGAAAAAAAAAAACCAGACCAAACATAATAAATATATTGACTCCCTGTACCTTACAGTACCTTTGTTTAAATAATCATTCTTAATTTATTAAACAAGTCTGTTACAACAGCATAGTTACTGGTGGACAGAGCTGCGAACTAGTTACCACTGGCACCTCTTAGCTAGGCTGAGGATTTAAGAGGCAAAGAGATTGAACTGGCTTTTGATCCAGAAGTTGTCCTTCTGAAATATGCTCTTACATCTTTGGAGAAATCACATGTGACCTAGTTGCTGTGGATGGGGATAGGATGCAAACTTCTTCCAAAAAGTCCTTTAAGCATGGATGTTCAATCCTCTATAATAAATGTCATTCTGAAATGCTTCATCCATTGTGTAATTCAAAGAAGTTAGAAGAGTTGTGACTGAAATAATTTCGTTTCTCGTATATCTGCATAAAACTATTAGAGCAAAATATTAATTTTTTTAAACTGGGGCTTTATATCTCGTATCAGAAGTGTGTCCTTGGGGCATCACAGAATTGGGTTTCATGTTCAGTTCTTGACAGATATTTGAAAGGCTCACTCCTTTTGTAAGCACAGCAGCAGCTGCAGCTGCAGCTCAGCTTCCTTTGTTTATAGTGTGAATGTCATTCTACTCACTACAGCCAAATTCTGCCCTTTTTGGACAAACTTCAGCTTCCTCTGAATTTCAGCAAATGCTGAGGCTGTGTACAGCAGCCCCGTCATGTGCCAGTGTCAACAGTTTAATAAGTGTTTGTTTATTCACAAAGTACAGTGTACAAACAGCATCCAATTTTTCTGGTGCTGGCTGAGTATTTCTCAAATCAATGGGTACAGGGCTGGGCCCTCAATTTTTCAGCAACCAGGGCATTTAAATGAACTGTGCCTTGGAGAGCAGATTGGATAGCTGCTTGCATGGAGTTTTCCTTGATGTACACACTATCTCTGATAGGTCCAAGAGGTATTAAGTCTAATATGTACGTGTGATTAATCTGTGCGTGCACAGTGACTCATACTGGCTTGGGGGNGTAATTCTTTCATTAGCAACCAGCAATTATACACTGAAACCAATCTCTAATAGTAAAAGCAATCTGCAATTAGCCTGACAGCAAACTTTGTCCGTTGACATTGTACATTGATATTTCTGTATTTTCTGCTAACGTCTCTCCCATTTAATTCATTACTGCAGTTGAAGGAAAAAATCCCAAACCTTAAAAAATTTCCTATCACAAAGAATCAAGGAATTATGTCAGGCAAATAAAAATGAATGGATGAAAGAAAACTGTGTTGACTGGCTTCCTTGTGCAAGCCAGAGACAAAGGGGATATGAAACTGCTGAAGGATTCCAGATCTACCAAGGACCATGAAGTTGCTGAGTGGACTGTTCACATCAGCTAGAGATGAGTATCGCTAGAGATGAGTATCTCTAGAGATGGATGGGCAGAAATTGCAGTAAGGAGTGGCTTCTCCTAGTGCAGGGACAGAGGCAACAGGGCTGAAAGAGACTTCTTTAAACTTCTGGGAATGATGACAGGGTAGGTAAGATCTGTACGTGTGTTTTCTAGCCCTTTGTTTGAGTGCTTCATTTAAAAAAGAAAAAAAAAAAAAAGGGTTTGTGGATACAAATAGAACCAGCCCAGCAAACAAGAGAACTGCACTGCAGAAATCCATCTGAAGGTTGTGGGATTCACAAATAGGGTAACAGAGGGGCAACCTGATCCAGAAGGAAGGCTTGCTGGCAGAACCAAAACAGATCCAAGCGTATCTTCCCTATAAGCATGACACAGCTATTCAAGGCTACCTTTTTTTTTTTTTGCTTGGAATTGGATTTATGGAATGGAATTATATCTGTTTTCCTTGCCCTTTTATTAAATCGTGCAATAGCTACTTTGTCTACACTGCTGTTTGATCCAGTGAGCAGTTTGATATTTTTTTACGGTTTTCAGTATCCTGAATGCTTTGCCAAAAGTGGTTGCCACTCCTCTACAAATCATCAGGTAACTAGTACTGCATGTTCTTTCCTCGTTTGTGACCTGGGTCCAGAGAGTGGAAGCTGATTTTGTTGCAAATGGCAAAGCCAATGCTTCCATGTATTCTAAATAAGATAAAGACAAATTTCTCTTTTAATGTAAAACTAACCTTTCCACCACCCTTCCCCCCAAACCCTGAAACCAAGAAAGAATAATGCAACAGGGGTTGATCTTAAGAGTTACATCAGTGAAATGGTGCTCCAAAGCAAGAGAGCAGCTCAAATACAATTTTAGCACCTCTGCCTTTCAGAACTCAGTTGGATGTAATGTCTACATCAAGGAACTGACAGAATGAAGCTAACTGGTGTGAAAAAAACCCACTCCTTCTGAAGAAGCTTCTAAATACCAGTTGTCTAAATCTATTGATAAGCAGGGATGCATTATTAATGAAGCCTGCAGCCTGCCTAGTGCTGCTCAGATGGTTCAAGCATTTAGTAGGAAATATTTCTGTGAAGTGCTGCACAGAATAATGACAGTGTCTGTCTTAAATCGAACAAATGACTATAGCAAGCTCTGGGGAGGCTCAGAGCAAGCAGATGCTTTCCAAGTGAAAGGCAGTGGGGTACCACCTGCTGTAGGCAGGCAGGCAGGAACAGTCCACTAAATATTGACTTGTTAATAATTCAAGACAACAGGAACCCCTAGCTCTTCAAGCATGGCACTGCCCCTTCATCATGTGCCTTTTCATCACCCTAATGAGCTACTTGAAGAATCAGACACTGAAGCGTCTCTCAGATATTCCCCAAAGACTAGGGCTCAAGCTGCCATAATTCTGAATAAGAAGTTGTCGGCGGCACAAAAAAATCAAGAGAATTTTTAAAATGGCAGGATCAGTGCTTTAGCTAAATATTGCTGTTTGCTACACATCACTGTGTACTGACACAGTGTGCAGTTTGTACAGCTCCTGGAGCAGAACGCCTGTCTCCTATGACACTTCTCTGGCTGACAATAATTGACCTTGCAGTTTACTACAAGTGTATCAATAATTTTATTGGCAACAAGAAAGTGCTCCTTGAAAACCTCCAGAAGTTTACTTGCAACTATTGCTCCCTGTTAATACTTTCTAAAATGATTTTGGTTTTGTGGTTAGTGTGTGTTTGGGACTCTCTTCGATTCTTAGCTTCATCATCATTTGTAAATGAATACTCTTCAGCTGAAATAATTTAAACTGAATAAGTGTTGACAATGAATAACCCTTCAAAAGTTAGCAAAACTTCTGTGCAGTTTATTGACTTCCTGGATTATTATAAAAACCCAGCAGTTTGCTCTGCTTGGACACTGTAGCTTTATGATAAAACGCTGGAGCTCCTTAATTATCGGTACATATCTTGGTGATAGTTGCTGCTGTTTCTCTTTTAAGATTCAACCTTGACAGAACCGTCCCATTCATTCCCCCCCCTTTTTTTTTTTAAGATATTTTTCTTCCCCAGATGTATAATTTCTCCTTTAATTTGGAATGGTAATGTAATATTCTGTTATGAGATGTCTCTTGTTTGCATGGTTTTCCCAGCTGTCAATCGTTATCACTTCAAAAGTTGTCACTCGGCTACCTGACTTCTTTGCAGGCTTTACAGGGTATTTTGCTGCACTTAATCAAGATGACTAGGCTTCACCCTGTGAGCAGTTTTAATAATTCCAAATTTAGTACATGGTTCATAAAGCAAGTTATTATCTATACTGAGGAACTTAAAATTACAGTAAATACATTAGCGTTGCTATGAAGAAGGTTCTTCATCCATACCACAATGAGTGAAAGAGTCTTGTGACTTTCCAGCACTGAACAAAAAGCTTTATTTAAAAGAACCGTGAGTGTGTGTGACTTTCTTTGCTGCATTGTCGAGCTTCTGCTGACAGACTTCCAAGTTTTTGATCATCTGTATGCATTGATAGTCTTTGTATTTGTCAGGACTTGGAAAATGACCTGGGCTCCCTTACTGAGCTGATTGAAGTTGCCCCCACACCTCCACAGATTTTATGCTTTTTTCTGTCATTTGTGTTGTTAGAACATCATAGCAATCTGTACTACTCGTTCAATGCTGACTGGTCCTTATTTGACCAGCTGGTGGTGTGCAAGAAATTGCTCTGTAAAGAAACGCCAGGAACTGAAAAGCTACAAACTGCAGTCTTTTCCCAGATATTGTTTGGGTTTTTTTGAGAAGGTCAGTAGGATAGAAAATATCTTCTGATTTCTTTGTAGGATGGGTGTATGTGGGATTTAATTCAAGTAAAACTAACAGCTATCTAGGAAAGTAGCCTTTAATGCATTTCTCTCTCCTTTGCTTAGGACACTATTTTGTATTGTGGTTGTAGCAGTTTATTTCTGTTTGCATCCATTGTATCATTCTTTTAGATTCTGCATCTGAAAAGTGGAGAAGAAGTATTGCAGAAACAATTATGATAACGTCTATGAATCATAAATGACACAGGGAGATGAGAGAAGTCTACTTTGCAAAAATAAATTTACCAGAACAGCTATAGATCGTGGCAAGGTTCTGTTGTCCCCACCTCTCTTCTGTGATGGTGAGTACATAGGTGTCTTCAGCGCTGCTGATCCAATCACTGGATCAGCACAATACTCATAGAATCATAGAATGGTTTAGGATGGAAGGGATCTTAGAGGTCATCGAGTTCCAACCCCCCTGCCACGGGCAGGGACACCTCCCATGAGATCAGGTTGCTCAAAGCCACATCCAAGCCTGGCCTTGAACACTTCCAGGGATGAGGCATCCACAACTTCTCTGGGCAACCTGTTCCAGTGCCTCATCACCCTCACAGTAAAGAATTTCGTCTTAATATCTAATCTTAATCTACCCTCTTTCAATTTAAAACTGTTACCCCTTGTCCTATCATTACACTCCCTGACAAAGAATCCCTCCACATCTTTCCTGTAAGGCCTCCTTTAGGTACTGGAAGGCTACTATAAGGTCTCCCTGGAGCTTTCTTTTCTCCAGGCTGAACAACCCCAGGTCTCTCAGCCTGTCTTCAAAGGAGAGGTGCTCCAGCCCTCTGACCCCCTTCATGGCCCTCCTCTGGACTCACTCCATTAGGTCCATGTCCTTCTTATACTGGGGACTCCAGAGCTGGACACAATACTCTAGGTGTGGTCTCACCAGAGTAGAGGGGCAGAATCACCTCCCTCAACCTGCTGGCCATGCTTCTTTTGATGCAGTCCAGGATGCGGTTGGCTTTCTGGACTGTGAGTGCACATTGCTGGCTCATGTTGAGCTTCTTATTAACCAACACCCCCAAGTCCTTCTCGGGAAGGCTGCTCTCCACCCTTTCTCCACCCAGCCTGTATTTGTGCCCGGCATTGGCACTACCCATATGCAAGACCTAGCACTTGATCTTGTTGAACTTCATGAGGTTTGCACAGGCCAACCTGTCAGGCCAGTCCAGGTCCCTCTGGCTCGCATCCCTTCCCTCCAGTGTGTTGACCACATAGCTCATTAATGTTTCCTCATAGCTTTTAATTTGTTGGCTAGAAGAGGTTTGGGCCAGTGCTTAACGTTATTTGCTGAGGAAAAGAAAGTGTTGGATGATCCTTGATTATGCAGTCTTTCCCTCCAGTGAATGGTTTTGCTGTATGCACAAAACTGCAGTGACGAGTTTGAGTATGAAGATGATTGTACTTGTAGTAGGGTAAGAAGCAGCTTGTCCTGGTAAATGAAGAGGGAGCCTTAAAGGCTAAACTAGGATGTTTGCCTTGTCTGAAGTTGTCCTTTTGTGTGTTTTCCAAACTGTTAAGGAACAGACTTACATCTCGTGTTGCACTTTCATGCAAATAAGTTCTGGGATAAACTTGAAATGGCAGAGCATTGGCCTGCCAGAGAGTCCTGAATGTTTCTTTGTCCATTTTGCTAGTGGAGATTGTTGGTACTTCCAAAAACAGTGCATGTTCACCAGTATGACTTCAGATAAACTAAGCTTAAAAATGTCAAAGCCCCTAATGAACAAACACATTTAAAAAAAGAACCAGATATGTATTTGTATTATGTAGATATCATTTGCCAGTATCTACAAGTTTTACAGCTAATACGTAATATTTATGCATTTGTTTGCCTATTCATTTTACATGCAGAATCAGACTCAAGTCTGATTCAGGTCTTTTGGAGGTAGCCACACATGCTTATATTTCACAATTTCACAATTATTTATTTTAATTTGAGGAAACAAATGAATTAAAAGATAAGATCAGGGCCTAGACTATAACAGAATATAAATAGGTAGCAGTGGGTCACAGACGTGTGTAAGAAAATTAGTTGAGTCTAGCTGGTAGCTTTCTCAGTAGCTTATTTCCATAATGGAAACATCTCCTGCTTCCCTGTTCACAGTGTTCCTCAAACCTGAGCCAACAGATAGGAATCACAGCCCAGCAGTAGGCTGCAATATACCTTTTTTGTCTCACCTTCTTTCTCTCCTCCTGGCAAGAAAAGTTCTGTTTGTTGTAATGGCAAGGATGAATAATCATGTAGGTTCTGTGGACAAATTGCACATTTAGTCATATTCAGCTCTATTATACAAAAAGAGCTACAAAATAAAAGTGTGGGAGACTAAGACAAATATTGCTTGCTTGAGATATTCTGAAAGTGAGAGATAAGTGCCCCTCAAAGGAGGCTCTCTGAACTAAAAACACGTAGTGATTACAGCCTTGGACCAGCCTTGTTGAGATGGGAGACCCTAAGCTGGCACAAGTCATACAGTCGAGTTGTCCCATCAAATGTTTTTACTTTATGCTAATAGGTGCAGTATGGATAAAATATAGGTGAGGAGCTGTGTGGTCCGTTACAAACTCATCACTAACAGCATTTGTTATTGGCAAAACTGGGTGCGTGAGAAATGTGACTGGACGTGTGGTTTCTATAATGCACAACTTGTGTTTGAATACACTAATGAGAAGAGAAGGTGAACCACCCTAGCACCTGCAAACACCTGTCTGAATACACCCTACCTTTGCAGACAAGAAACCAAGTAAAACTGGGTAAGAAATTTTTAAGTCAGAGACTGAAAATTTGGTCCCCAATTTTATTTTCAAATAGATGTCATTTTCAAAGTAGATGACTTACAAAGTGGCAACTACATGTTTGTCTTGCCTACAATGGTATTACTAAACATTGATCACTTTTCTGCATTTTAAATTAAATGGTGAAATAAACAGCAATCTGTTTTTCTCAAAATATTGCTATGTGTTGTCAGATCCTGAGATGTCAACAGAATATGTGACGTTGTTGAAGAGTTATATGCATGCAGTTTGCATTTTTCAATATGCTTCACTAGTAGAAGTAATAAATTGCCGAATTCCTCACCAATTCTGCCAAGCAGACAGGATTTAAGGAGGAGAACATAATAGTGTTATTCAAGAGTGCCTTTGATCATGGGAAGCTTAAGCTTTTGAAATATCTTGCAACTGGCTAGCTTAGAATGAAATTTTTAAAGGCTGCAAGAATCTTAAAGCCTTCAAAGGTGTGCTTTCTGTCAAAAATCACTGTGATTGCTCTGCTATGTGAGGCTTTGCTAAGAGAAGAAATACTTGCCTTGTACGTCAACATTAGCATCCCTGAATGCCAGAAGTACTGTCAGTAAATTGCTTTAAATGCCTATTGAGCTCTGTTGCCTTAACAGACCTGGTGCCAGGCCCCATCAGTGAAGCTACCAGGCAAGTATGTTGAGGTAGATACTAGAAGGGTCTGGAAGTAAGCACAGCTGGCAGAGAGGTCTCTGTCCACCACTAAATAACTTTAGAATCAGAAATTGCATAGCCAGGAGTAGCAGGGACATAGTTAAGGCTGGAAAAGGCATTTCTTGAGATGTTTCACTGTGGTTTTAACCAAGCAGAAAATAAGCCCTTCATTTTCCAATAAATTTAATATGACAGAAATAACACTCCAAAAATATAATCTCAATCAAAACATCAGAGGAACCCCAACACACTTGTGGTGCTGAAAGGCAACAGAATAAAGTATTCCTTTTTATTAATTCAGACTGATTAAAATTGTGAATTGTTTTCCTCTATAAAACCAATTTTCCTTCATCTGCAGTTACTCATGTGAGTGTTTCTTTGACAAAGGAGAAAAAAAATTTAAGGGAATACTGCATTGTGTTAGTACATGAGATTGCATCTCCTCCAGCAACACTTGCTGCTCTATTACAGACTACATCCGTCACCCTAATTTAAAAGTCTCTCTTCTGCCCTTCCTCACATCACTGCTGATTTTGTTTTTCCATCTGAAGACAAAACAGTGCTATAAAATGCAGTAGGTTAGGAATGCATCTATTCAGTACCACCTCTCAAGCCGATCTAATTTCTTTAGTGGTAAAAAATATACTCAAAACTTGGGCCATTAGATATGCAAATGCTTATGCTGATTTTGCAAGTAGGTTGACTAATAAGTTTGGAGTTTTTTACCAAAAAAAGTAACCAGCTGCTATTAGGACAGCTGGAATAACAGTCTGCCCTGTTGATGTTGCCCATCTCTTTCTGTCCTACAGCTGACTTGCTCCATGGTCTTAGGTGTGTCCCTTCCTCTCTCAGACTTCCAGATGTAGGGTCTCATTTGAGTTATTTCCATGGAATGAATTATATAATCTTAAATGCATGCTAAAATGAGAATCTGATTTGCTGACTTCGAAAAAAATGAATCACTAAGTGTGTTACACAGGGCTGCTGTAAGAACTCATTAGGAGGGTGTTTTCAAAGGATGCTCTAGAGGAGCTAAATACTCTTGTATCATGATCAGGACTTGTTATACCTGATAGACAAAAATGCAATATCAGAATTTACACCAACCATTCATGCTTAGTATCTATCAGAATGTTTTTCTTTTTCTACATAATAAATTATTTCAGTTTCCATGTGGGAATAATTTTTAAAATGTCAATTTTCTGACTAAGAAAGAAATAGTCTTGTCTAGCGATACAACAGTGTAACAGTATGGTACAGGATCCTTTGGAATGTGAGATAGTGGTGTTGCACAGAAGAGTGTTCCTGTCCCCAAGGATATCGTTTTAACAACTGCTTGTTCCTCACTAACTTCACTTTAGGACAAGAAGTCTTTTTATTGGAGCTTTTCCCAGTATCCTTTTTTTGGTGGGAGCTCTGTCTCCNATACTGAAATTTTGTGCCAATTATTTGGACTAGCCAGATCTACGCTATACAGAGAATAGGAATAAAATGTCAGACCTGATTATGTCACCACAAGATATGGGTAACTGGAAATTACTTTAATAGACACTACCTATATCATGGGCCAGGAAAAATATCATTCAGAATTCCTAACCAATGGAGATGAAACCCGGTAGATGGGCAGGTGTGGTCTCAATTAGGTTAGGATATTTATGTTCAAAGTCACTTTTTTTTGTGTGTGTTGGTTAAACTGTAAGTGCTCCTGGATCTCTCTCTATTCAGATAAGCAAAATTAACCAAGGAAAGTTATTTGGATGAAACTCTTGGTACTTATACGTTCTTTGTGAGAACCTTCGCAGGACTGATGGTCTTGCCCTGAGCAGCTTTGCAAGAATGCCAAATGAGGAAAACACGCAGGACACTACTGAACCCACAGAGATGGCCCTTCAGAGTCTTTCTATCTTTATATGCCAGCTAGAAGGCATATATGGATGTGAACTATAAAGAGAGCAGAAAGGTATTTTCACAAAAGTATCTGTCAAGGGAGCAAGCACGGAGACCATGATGCATGGTAAGCATCATACAGAATATGTCAGCTTTATCCACAGATAGAGAAATAAATAAATGTTGCTATCAATGGTATTACAGCTGTAATGGTGTCTAAAGAAAGAAATGAGGCACAGCTTACAAGAAAAAGCAGTGTCTTCCATTAGGTCTCCAGTACAGTTTGAAAATACAGAGAAGCTTCTGGGTGTATGGACCTCTTCCTTATGCTTTGTTTACTTCCATAACGCACTGTAACAGGGCAGATCCATTATCTAGCAAGGGCTGGAGACCTGACAGCTGCTGGCTAGTGGGGAAGATCTCTTCGGTGAGGCCCCCCTGAATAAAAGAAAGGAGGAAAGAGACTGGATGGGGCAGAGGATTTCCATGCAAAAGGAAACTGAAGATCTCTGGTTGGAAATATGATACAGGCTGGAATGTATGCTTTATTAAAAATCCTTTTTTTTCAGTTTAAAAGATCTTAGGAGATGTCTCTTTACAGTGACAATGTAGTTTAGTGGAATTGGTTAGACATTCTATCAACTCAAAACCATTTTATGTTTTGGTTTGGGAAATGCTATTTCCTGTTCCAAAAAATTATTGTTATTATTTCCAATTATTAGGAAATCACTGTCTTACCATCACCTTCCCTCTCTGGCTTTTAAACAGGGTATTAGTTGCAAGCTATGGTATAATGCAGAGGGAAACTTGCTGGCTCATAAAAACACTTGAAGTACTTTTTTCATGGTACAAGAGGGAAATTATTCTTATTCTGAACTCATATCAGTTTTTATATGTTATACCTGAGATTACATTATGTCCGTTTTTGCTCCTTTTTTTTTTTTCCAGATTTTGCTCAGGACTGTCACTTTATTTAAACTTTCCTAAGTGTCTTGATGCTTCTTGCATGGAACTGGTCTTTCTAAATGGTCAGTTTCCAGTGCTACCCTTCCTTTCATTAGCAATTTTAGCTATTTGATTTTACCATTCTTTAATAATACATGGAGGAAAAAAGTTTTAACAGCAAAGGCAATTGGTCAACAAGAACACAGCCATGGTATTTAACCTGATTCCGTGTTCCATTAGAAAGAATTTTTACCAGAAAAAGAACTCTTACTCCTTTTTTTCCCATCTTCCTTTTAAAGAACTAGTGCATTTTTAAGCATAGCTTAAGTAAGTTTGTAATTTTTGGCATCTTAAGGTGGCAGAGCAGAGAAATGAACCATAAATGAGAAACATCAAAAGTAACTTAGAGAGAAATTTTTTTTAATATTAAAGCGATGAATCACAGGCCAAATTAACAAGTAAAGGAATCCGCCTATAATGAAATCTTTTTTTCTAACATAACACTTCATTATAAAGGGAGTTTTTCTATAATAGTAGCAAGTGTAATTACATTTTTATATATAATTAGGACATTATTATCATTTCACCATATCAAAGTTCATTATAAGACATCTCCAATGCATTTTTCATAGAGCAAAAATAAAAAGAGAACAGGGGTCCTTCAATTAAACTAGTATAAGGACATCCACAGAGACTGAGGGAAGCTGATCAAACAGCTTAGCCCAAAAGGGACCAGGTAGAAACTCATTGCTTCTCTGGCAGAGAGAAGTTGTGTTTTTACATATCCTAGTTGGTATTAATTATACTTTTCCCCCTTCTTATATTCCACTACATTGTTTGGGAGACAAAAATGTTTTTAAAGTTGTAATCCACCAGAACTGAATATGGGAGACCTGGCATCTCTATGAATTTGAGTCATGAGAGCTCCCCTGTCTTCTTGAGGATGTTGCACTTATGCCCAGGAAGATACGCCCTTGTCACCAGAAGATGGAATCCATGTAAGGTTATCCATTTTCTAGATTATTTGGAAAGTGTTTCAGTTCTCTTTTTTACTAATTTGAAAAACAATTTGACTTGTTCCTCTTTCCAAAATCCCTTTCTTCCTGAGTAGGGTGAGGATTAAGGAACTACTGAGAATTGGTACAAGAACAATGAAATGTCAGGCTGATTATTAGTTTGTATATTACTTGAACATTGATAAAAACTATGCATACTTTGATTATGCTCAATTTTCTAACTCCTGAAGGGGTTTGTTATCTGATGTGCCCATATATATAAATCCCTGCACACTTATCCTAATTGCCAGGAAAGGTATGTCTTCTTCCTCTAATAAAATGCATGTAAAATTTTCTGGTAGAGCAATAGAATGGACAGTGTTTAATTCTTAATTAGTGCTAGGCTGAGTGTATTACATCCCATTTATGGGATGTCTGGAAGCAGGAGGCAGGTAGGTTAAATCACAGATACGGTAAGAAATCGAGTATTTCTAGTGCCATTAAAAAAAATGCAGTCATTCACAAAGCTGGGAATAAATCATAATGAAATCCTGAAAATTTGGCTTTGGACACTGCACCTGCATACATGTTCTGGGATTTGTAGAGGGAACCAGTGCATGATGTGGTATCTAGTGTTTGCCAATGTAGATGTGTTCCACCCTCTTCTTCAAGAATATACTAATGCATATACAATGCTCACTAGCATGTGGCGAATGCTGGGTGAAAGAGATTATGAAATACGGAAGTACTTTAAATGACTACAGGTAAAATCCTCCATTCATCAGAGGGATGCCTAACTTGGGTGCTTGCCCACTCTCTAGACTGAAAGCATCTCAACTTGGTGATTGGGGTTGGGCGCACTGGTAATTGCCTCCTTCGAGGCAGCTCAGGCTAGCACAAGAGTATCTTAGTTGCATTGGACAGAAGGAAGGCACACCTAAAAAAGGAGCTGCTTCCTCATACTCACTTCCAAGCTGCTTCTATGCTAAGGAAAATTCAAGCCTGTATTGAAAGTATTCTAAGGATGTCGCTTCCAGAAAACAAACAAGAAAAAGGCCCAAAAACCCAACCAAAAAATCACCCCTTTGTTTTAACTCTTTAGTCCTGGCTAATAAAAGCAGATTTTTGTTAGAACAGATTGTGGGTACACAAATTACCTCTGCTGCCAAAGCATCACTGATTTTAGTCAAAACTTGCACCTCACCACACTGTTCCCTGACACGCCTCTGCTGGCAGAAGGCTGTAATGCGGATCAGCTCAGGCATGAGACAAGAGGGAAAATGTGTGGATGCCCCATCTGCCCAGGAATGAAAAACGTCTTGCTTTTACTCTGTTCTAGAGACAGTCCATGTGCAATATATTTCTGATAGCAACAAGTTGTTGTGTCAGGTTGATTTCTGCTTATGACCTGAAGACAATGTCTGACTATGTAAGAATTGTGATGACCCCAAGTCTTACTGGCCTTACAATATTCAGTGATTGCCAGAAGGTAGCTCCTAGATTGACTGCTCAAATGAGAGTTTGCAGAGTGTTGACTCTATCGATTGGCATTTTATTTTTCTCATCTCAAATGATACCTCTAGTTGTGAAGCAATACATTTCAGTTCTGTTTTTTGGACATCCCTTCTCATTCTGTTCCAATCTGCAGGTTGTTGTGACACCTTATTGTTCTCTGTATCATGAGGGCTTGCCACTTTTTACCTAGAAATATTAAAAGAACATAATACTCTTTGCTGTCTACTGCCACTGCTCCTCCTCAGCCTCCTTTTCTCCAAACTAGAGAAGCCCAAAGTCCTCAGCTACTCCTTGTCAGACATTCCTTTCGGTCTTTTACCAGCTTGTTGCCCTGCTCTGGATGCATCCAAGGACCTTAATAACCTTCTGAAATTTTGGAGCCTGGAACTGTACACAGTACTTAATGTTGAGGTGGCACCAACACTGAATACAGTGGGATAATCACCTCTCTTGACCAGCTGTTTACACTCTGTTTGATGCACGCCAGGATGCAGTTTGCCCTCTTGGCTGCTGGGACACACTGCTGACTCCTGATCAACCAGCATCCCTTTCTGCGGGCTGCTCTCCAGCCACTCCTCTCCCAATTTATTCTTGTCCCTGGCATTACTCCATCCTAGGTGAAGAATCCGGTATTTTGACTTGTTAAATTTTATCCCAGTGCTTCAATCTACCTCAATTCACAAGGTCTTTTGACCCTCAAGAGTCAACAGCACCTCCNTTTACACTCTGTTTGATGCACGCCAGGATGCAGTTTGCCCTCTTGGCTGCTGGGACACACTGCTGACTCCTGATCAACCAGCATCCCTTTCTGCGGGCTGCTCTCCAGCCACTCCTCTCCCAATTTATTCTTGTCCCTGGCATTACTCCATCCTAGGTGAAGAATCCGGTATTTTGACTTGTTAAATTTTATCCCAGTGCTTCAATCTACCTCAATTCACAAGGTCTTTTGACCCTCAAGAGTCAACAGCACCTCCCAGTTTGGTATCATCAGCAAACTTGCTAATGGTGCACGGGAAAACAAAATCTGGCAACCACCCATGTGCAGATGTAGACAACTGCTGAATGTAATCATAAGTCTCCAGTAACCATACAGTTATGTTTGGGGCTTTCTGTAAACATTACAGCAAAAATTACATTTAAAGCACATCTAGGAGGAAATAGCTGTTGGGGACTTCAAGTTATGTTGCATCATGCAGTCTGACACAGTGGCTGCTCAGGGCCACTGTTAAGCTTTTAAATTCTTGCTGCTCTTCCAAAAATATGGAGAGGCTTCCTTACCTGTTTACCTGCTACGTAGTGCCACGTGAGTGAGGTTCGGATGACTTAGGAAGCAAAAACCCAGTCAAGTATATATACTATATTTACTGAGAGATTTCTTTTAATTGCTTAAAAAAAAATGTATGTTACTTCATCTTTGCAGTACAAACCAGGTGAATCACCATTTTTAATGTATCATTGCATGCAGAAGTTACACAGATTTCATATTTTATTAATTACAAGGATCTTAATTATTTTGCTGCACTTAAAGCCAGGAAAAAAATGTAGAAAACTCCCAAGCATCCTAAACTCCTGATGTGCCTTCTTTCCACAGCCCTCTTCACCTTGCAGAGCAGCTTCACTTTTAGACATTAAAAAAAGGACATTGAAATTATTTGGTATAGAGCAATAGTGTGTGAAACCAACCATGAGAGGAGGAAGATTAGACTTCTTTAACATCATGTTCCTTTATTTCCAAGGGAGTAATGCAACAGCCATTGTTTAGGATATGTCTATGAAGTCTGCAATAGGATGAAAAGAAGCTGAAGCCAAATAATAGCAGTACTGTGTGCTGATCCTGACTACAGGGACCATTGCCCTTGGGTTCATCAAAGCACTAGCCATGGCTGCAGGGTTTCGGTTTTGGAGTGATCCATGCATGATAAGTTCAGAGAATGAACGAAGTAGGTTGTTGTCTTTTTGAAAGGCTGTAGATGTCCCCATAACCATTCATCACTTCAGAGACTGACTTTCAAAGTATGCAGTGGCTGTTTGCCCTTTGGCCTTTTCTATAAAAGACTTTTTGCACTCACATAGATCCATGGTGGCAGCACTGTGAATTCCTGGTGCAGCAGTGCTGAGCTAGAGGAAATAAAATCTTAAAGACCTGAGTAAGATGCTGAGAGTCCAGTTTCTTGCACTGAAACTTTTAACACTTGGGCTTCTACCCCAAATCACTTGAGTTTAATTTTCTGTGATGCTGAGCATTGACACAACCCTTCTTAGCTGTAGTTGTGAGAGCCCAGCATCTTTTAGATGAAGACGGGGGAGCAGGAGGAGAACAGCAGGAGGAATAATAGACCTGGACATCCAAAATGCAGAGGACCTAAAATGAAGACCTCTTACAAATGTTTAGCCAAAACTTCTGTCTTGGGTTTGTCTCCCTGTAAAGTAAGGGTGTTACGTTACACACCTTAAAAATGTATTTAAGGATTTCAGTATTTGTTAAAGCCGTAAAAAAATACTGTCTGTTCTCTTTAATTAACTTCTTGGGAAGAAAGAGAGTTTGGTGTTAACATGATACTGTCTGCCTCTCCTTCCCCTGGAGAGCTATTCCCATCCCCAGTAAATGGCCTGTATTGCACTTCAAACATGGCAGGTAGAAAAACAACAACACAAAATTTTACCTATGGGAGTTTTGCTGATTTTACTACTGTCTTCTGCAGCAAAATAGATGTTTGCCTGTAGAGAAAAAAATATTTTAATAGGGATGTAGTTTTTTCATATTTTAAATTAAACTTTGTTTTCAAATGTGGGTTTCATGTCGATAAAAAACAAATTGCAATTTCACTCACGTAAGCGATTGCAACAGAAAGCATGGTCTCCTTGGGACAGCTTCCACTGGCTCTCCTGCTAGTTAACTCCATTGGGTTGGTAATTGGGCTCTGGTGCCATTGCCTTCACAGTAACAAGGATGGCGTAAGGCAAGATGGAGCGATACCTGTCTTGTGACAAGGGAAAGGCCCCTGTTCCCGCTCTGCGATGTGGATCTCTTCCCTGCCCAACACTGTGGCCTTCAGTATGCACATACTCAGGGCGGAGGTGAGCTTTTGGGAGCCATAACCAGAGACCTCCTCTGCCCTAGAAGGGTGTCTGTGTTCTTTCAGAGTAACAAGAGTAGTTATTTGTGTCTCTTCTCCCCTTGATGGCTGTTTCTGTTCTCTTTCTGGTGGAATGGGCTTTGCCTGTCATTTAAAAAAGTAATGAGATTAAATTAGTTAATTAATAAATTAGTTTTTCTCATGCACAAATATTAACACATTTCTCGGCAAGCTTAGGCAGGTGTCAGTGATTTTGTTTAACTTGGCTCATATTCTGGTATTTTCCTTTATGGTCAAGTCTGTTAGAAATATTTTATTTTAACAAAAGGTGTGATTCCACGGAACTCATGTAATTCATGACACTTGACTGGGAGGTACAGGCCTGTAGTTCTTTCTGTAGCCACAACATATGGTGTATCCTCAGGAGCTGCCATTCTCTGTGCAGAAATACACCCCTGCTCAGGGAAAGTAAGATCGATATGGGAAAGGAGCAGCACAGTGTGCCCATCATTGTTTTGTCCACTAGTTAAACCTAATTTCTGACACCAGTTTCATTCAATTAAATTTCTATCGTATTCTTGCTTTTACTAGTTTTGATCTTTAGACAGTCTCGAGATAGTGTTAAGAGGCTTTTATTTTTTGGAGGACAGGAGGTACCTTTTTAAATTATTAAGGCCAGATACAAGGTTCTCTCTAGAACTTCCCACACTGTTGGTGTTCTCCTTTCTGAGAAGCAGATTTCAGCATGAGCTGTTTTGATGTGACAGTAATGTGCTTGTAGTGACAAGTTTCTCTTGGGGCCCCCTCTTCTTTCTGTTACTGTCCAGTACAGGCAATCCATCAGTACCCAGCCTATGAGGCATTTCTCAGAAAATTCCCAAGCATGCTGCAAACGCACCGATAATTGTAATACTGTATGAATCCTCAGCCTGTTTTTGATCAGCTGAATCACTGCTGGGTGTGTATTGCCTCAGTTATTACAGTAGGACAAACAATCCATAAACACAGAAAAAGAAATAAAATCAGTCAAAGCAAAATATGCACCTTGGAACAAAGCTATTAAAAGATTACTGAGATGTACTTCGAGGACTGTAATGTCTGTCAGACATGTAGTACTAGAACTAGATGAAATGATTCAACTGATGCATTAAATGCTTTCAGTATAAGCAAATGGAAAAAAATCAGTGAAGAGACACAGCCCTGGAGCTGGGTAAGCAGTATGACAGCTGGTGAAAAAACTGACAAAATACATTTGCACAGAGCAATTCATTTATACAACATGGTACTGAGTTGAGCTCAGTAACAGATGCCTGCAATTGAGGAAATAATATCTGAGTTGGCTGGCAAAAGCACCGACTGTCTCACAACCAGGCAATATCATATTAAGCAAGCAATTACTTACCTTAATCTCTACACTACGGAGTAGAAATGGGTGGCTGGGAGAGACAATATGGATGAAATTTGCTGTAAAAGAATATTAGTGCTGCCAGCCAAATATGCTAAGAGGACTCCTTGAGATAAACATCCAAGTGATCAGCATGCTCAGCTATAGTAACTTGAAGTTAGCACAAAGTCAGGGTAGATCATGTCTGCAGCATCCTTTTGCTTCTTAAGAACAAGGTAGGGAATCATAACTAAAGTAAGGGAAAAACAAGAGAAGCAATGACTGTCACCAGTGTTACACAGGGGTCACGCTGTCTGTTGCAAGTGTACCTTGAACCTAAAAAGGCTAAAGCAATGTGACAGCTGCCCACACCTGAAGTATGTGACTTCCTAGTGAGGAAGGGGAGACTAAGAGACTATCGATTAATATCAGTAAGTTTTCTGAACTACATTGCTTCCAAGCATTTAAGGTGTCAGTTGAAGAAAGATGTAGATATAGCTGCTTCAGGCTGGTGTATCCAGTGTGTAACTCTAGGAACAAGCCAACCAACAAGTGACCAACTGTTTAATGTACGAATGCTAGATTCAGAAAGTAGGGATAAATAAATACAGTGATGCCAATGAGAATTTGTCTGGGCTGTTGCTTTTCCAAAAAGGACACCAGGTAGCTTTCATATCAAACCCACTGCTATCAATGGAATGCAAATTATGAAAGTCAATATGAAAATCATCTTTTCAAACGCAAAATTTGTCAAATTTTCTAATATGAAGATTGTGAATCAATTTGAAAATGAGCATGACTAGCCAGGACTTTTCTTAAAACTAGTCAGAGTGGCTTCAAAATTATTTAAATGCATGCAGCTAAAATACCTGTGTTATTTTTATGTCAATAATATGCCCTAATTTAGATTAATCCAACAAGGAAAATATTATGGTATATATCCAACCTTGAGAACAGCAGAATCATAACATTGTAATAGAATATGTCTGAAGTTTTCAACCTGCGAGAAATAGAAAAAATGTGTAAATCCTCCAAATCTATCAGCCAGACTAGTTATGAGGCAGTTTTAAGAAAGGCTGAAAACATCTGAAGGTATTTTTAATAAGAAGCAACCAAATGTTTGTCATTCTGTCAGTCTGGCCAGACATCAGGAGCAAAAGCTCACATACGTGTCAAGTTCAAAGAATAAGATCCTCTATACCAGTAACTCCTCCTAATACCTGGCTTGTTGAAAAACTGAGCTCTGAAGAAGGGGAACAGGTCTCAGACAGAGTGTGAGTGCTCCGAGGAGGCAGAGTTGCCACAGGCTGACCAAGCATCACCCAGGTTAGCAGTGAGCTGAGAAGAGAGCTTTCCATGAACAAAGCAAAAGCTGACAAATCGGTATTTCTTTCTGGTGTCCAGTTGCATAACGCAAATACGAGAGCAAAAAATGAAGACACTAGGCAGGTTTGGACAGATTATTCCATGGTCTCTTTTCAGCCTTGCCCTCAGTGAGAAATGTTAGGTTCTCAACTGTAAAATGTTTGTGTACTTTTTATTCTAACTCTAGATTTCTAATTATCGTCAACCACAGAGCTGAGCTGACGTTTCCTAATTATTTTTTTTCCCCCAGCTATCTGAACAAGTGTGGCAGTGCTGTTTAGATTAGGTTTGTTCTGTTTCATCAGGATATTTTAGAACAATGTGATTATGCATGGTTGCACCTAGCTACTACTATCATGACAAGTACAGAAGTTAAATTATGAAGCAAACGTAAGCTTTGAAGAAATTTTTATTTAATCTGTATTCCCCTGTTTCATCTGCTCATCCATCCAGCACAATCTGCATCATTATTAACCACACCATATTTCTAAAAAAAGAGTATAAAAA
Source organism: Nycticryphes semicollaris (assembly GCA_013400055.1). Lineage (NCBI taxonomy): Eukaryota > Metazoa > Chordata > Aves > Charadriiformes > Rostratulidae > Nycticryphes > Nycticryphes semicollaris. Next base: position 806,712 of record VXBJ01004310.1, read on the forward strand.
GTAAGACATCTGTGTTATAGCATTAATATATTCAAAGGTTTTTACTTTCATCTTCCAGGCATTAACACTATGTAAGTGCAACGTAGGCGCAACTTACAGCGTCGATGAGCTACCACAAGAAAAACGTACTAAGTGGCAAAAAAGAAGGGAAAAAAAGACACAAGTAGACTGAGTATTATGTAAAAAGAGGACTTTTATTCATAAATAGAGCACTTTCGCCTATTGCTCCTATATACCTTTATTTCTAATTGCTACCACAATTTTTAAGGCACTGAGGCAAGCCTCCAGCAGTGTGCTGAAGGTGTGTTTGTGCTGTTATGCCCTCTGGCTTTGCTGCCAGCCTATTCCCTTAGATCAGAGCCAGAAGGCAGACTGTTTTCGAATACCGATCACCTCACCCGGACCTAATCCTTTGAGTTCTCTTTGGCATCTATTCCTTCTGCCAGTTTCCTCTTCTGTTCCTCTCTTTTCTTCTGAAGTTGACAACAAAGACATCCTCAGGGCCCTCCTTGATGTAAGACCACTCTTGATGTTGTTACAGTGTGGTTTTTTTTTTTGTACCCTAAAGTTGTGCTACTTTTATATTCAGCTAGCACAATATTTGCACACCAGAAGATAAAGAAAATGAGAATACGTTACACAGAATGATAGTTTCTTTTTTATTTGTACACCTTGGTCCTTTCAGTGGAAACCTTTTTTCTTTTCCTGTCATTCATCTACATACCTGATCAAGAACCTAAAGGTATATTTTTACAGGCTGTGCTGCTTATATACCTTAAATTGGCCTGACCTGCCACTTTTAATTTTAAAAAGATGGCTGTATGGGATGTGGATGAATATGGAATTTCTATGAAGCACAAAACTTTTGAACGGTTCCTGTCCTCTGTGATAGTGAGTTTTAAAAGGGAAATCTCCAAAGAGCTAATTAGTAGACAAGTAGAGCTCAGGCTGAACAAAGCTGAAAAGATAGCAGATAACTAAAAGGACCTGGCCATAGCTGACAAAAATCAAAGCACTGACAGAGAGCTGGCAGTAACCTTGGGCTGCTAACTGACAGGGACAATAAAAAAAGCCTCTGAGTGTGGCAGAGAGTGACAGCCACAACCACAGGCTCTCTACAGAGCCTGAAACCTCCACCAAAACGAAGATATAATCTTCTGCCTGGCAGCACCATATACTCTTCCCTCCCAACCCAAATTGGGGAAATTGGAGCTTGTCTAAATAATTCTGCAGCATGAATATGAACTGAGAATGGAAACGTCCAAGACTGGCATGCAAAGTTTAGTGGCAAACCTATGGTCTGGGGGGACACATCTGCAGAAATATACATTTGACTGGGGAAAAGTGAAGGTTTCCTTTGCTTATCCCAACACTTTTGCTGTAGCAGCTGCACAGTTGCTTTACTCCTACTCTCTGTAAACCTGCATGAGATAATCATATAGCACAAACTATGAGAGACATTTAGTCACTATATGCTCCCTGAAATGTAATATAAAATGGAAAACAAAATTAGCTTCTCTGCATTTGGTGGGGCAGGGGAGCCGCTCATCATGTTCATAGAGGAAAATGTGCTTGATCTGATTCTAGAAGCCACTTAAATTTCACTTAATAAATTGTGGAAATTATTTGTATGCCCTCACTGACTGTAAACATTTGCACACTGTCATCAACAGCCTGTGAAGCAAGTATTCCTTCAAGAACTAAGATATTGAGGAAATGTGCAAATGTGTAGCAAGCAACATACTGGACCAGCAACTATGCAAATGAGTTACGCAGGAAGTCCTTGGAGATTGTTTCATAAGACAGTAGAGATGGTGACTGCAGGGAAGCTAAGGCTGCAGAATGCAGAGAGCGTTTATGAAGTGTTCTTTTCCTTCCCGAAGTTTGGGTGTTGCTTTCGGTCATATTCATGTTAAGACAAAGATTCTAAAACTGTATTTTCATATCTCAGTGTTCTACCTGCAACCAATATATCTTCTTTCATGTAGTGAAACAGGGACTGACCTTCTTCAGAGGTGGTGATTTTCTTTTGTTCTACAAGCTATAGTGAGCTTACTACATATCAGCACGAGCCCTAGAAAACACAATTCACTTGGGAAATCTCTCTCATTTTGTGGAAGGGATGGAGATGATTTTAAAGTTCAAGAAGAGATGAAATTTTCTTCTTACTCTCCAGAACATCTTGTCAGCACTTAATAGTCCTTGGTTTATCCAGTTCTAAACCAGTCAGTATGCCACGCTGTCTTGGATATGTGTATTTAACTTGATCTTTCAGCTAAATGATCAGTTCTGAAGTGTTATGCATGCATTTGAAGCATTATATTAGGCTTAGCAGCAATATTTGCCCAAGATGTGCAAGAAAAATGCATATATCTAAATCAGTATTATTATTTTTATTTGCTTAAAAGCTTAAAAATGTCTAAGTTCTATTTTCAGAATTAACACTGCCATTTAATAGTTATAGTGCGAATTCAAAATCTTACAGAAATTGGCCTGCAGCTTCTAAATCTCATAAAAGATATAATCTTTTGATTCATTTACACCTTTAATTTACACCTTCTCCAAGACTGGGAAATTGTTTTATTTAGAAATTGTAATTCTAAACCAGAACACACAAAGGCTGGTTAAGAGAACTGCTGTGGGGTAGGACAATTACACACAACAGGGCATCCTGCAGACAGCCCACAGTTTACGCTTGCAGTGCATATATACGCTTGCATGCTGTATATAAGAATCCTGATTAAAAAACTATCATGGGATGCTTTGAATAGTAATACTTTTAGAAATTTCACTCATCCTTTTTGCCACCTACTTTCATTCTCTTTTTCATATGACCAAATTAACCTTTAGCTATGTGTCGTTTCTCCTTCTTCTACATCCAGTCCTTCATTCTCAGTCTTTGGCCTGTCTTGTCCCCTCTAAGATTTCTTCTTCCCCTCCTTCATGCCACGTGTCTTACAATCTCTTTTTAAGCCTTTGAGCTCTTCTTCATGGCTCCCACTTTTTTCTCCGCAGGTGTTCCTCATTTCTTGCCTCCATACATTTCCCCTGCACCCCCTGCACAGGATACATTTCCCATTCCCTTCCCTCAGAAAGTAACTTTACTCTTCCAAGCATGTGTTCTTTATTCATTTTGTGACAGAAGTCTGTAAACACATATGAACCAGGAAGACATAAAAGGGCCACCAAGAATACGGCCATGTCAGGCTTTTTCTTGCTTATTCTTCCTTAATAAAATTTATTTTGACTGTTTTTCCTCTCCTTTCTTTCTCAAACTGCAGCATTCTCTATTTAACTACCTTAGCAACTGCCCCCACTTAAAGAGAGGTTCACAGCTTCATCCTCTGTTCTTATACTGACATAGCTGAAGAGAAAGCTTTTAAAATCTGCTTTTATTAATCTTTGTGGTTTAAATCCTCACTGCTAAAGGGCTGGTATGGGTTAACATACTAACATAAGCACACACTAAAACCATCGTAAATTGGTTTTGGAAGGTAACATTGTACTGCATTATACTCAATGCATTCAAAATGAATACGGTTTATAAGGGTGACATTCATTTCTGGTAGCAACTGAAACAAAATTGGTCCCGTTTAACTGAGACTGACATTAATATATCACTATGCAGTTAGTTATATCACAGGAATTAGATATTACAAATTCAAGAATCATTTGTTATGCTTTTAGTACAAATTTTCCTGACATAAGTGAGATAGAGATAAATAGCCAGTCACAAAGATGTCATTTGATCTCTTTAGGGTAATATTGATGGTTCCTGCTGAGAAACTCTAGCAGCAGTTTACAGTTTATCATGCAATAAAATGTGGAACTGGGCATCTGTGTTTTTGTATAGATCTTTTATGACTGGTCGCTCACTTTTTAATATTTATTTTTATGCGGATTTTGTGTGTGTGTGTTTTGTCAGAAGAAACTCCATTGAGAAACTTTAGTCTTCTCCATTCAGCTGACATTAAAATAAGTGTCAAAAGGAAAAGATGAGTTCTGCTTTGTTACTACATCCAGTGGAAGGAGAACAGCTGTAGGTAATGAGGCTTTATTTTGAGTGTTACTCAGATGTATCTCTACTTTACTCAAAACTACCTTGCCAGGCCCTTCTGGATGTCAATACACTCACAGTTCCAGTAATTACCTTCAAATTATTAATACTTTAAAACAAAGTTAACAGTCTTTGATTTACATTATCATGTTTAATTTTTATAGACTGCTTCTGTATTGTTATATTATGTTGAGATGTTAAAAATCTTTTCGCCCCAAGGTCTGGGGGAATTAGCAAATTTAGCAATGGCGCTGCCTTGTTCTGGTTCAAGACAAAAATTCAGAAATGTCAGAATTTTCTCTTGGGCAAATATCCTGTCTTCTCATTCATGAGAATGTTGATGTTGACCTGTGCTCAGGCTATGTATTCTTTCTCAAGTACAGTTTTGTGACTCTGGATCTTGCGGACAGCCCTTGTGTTCAGCAACCATTTCTGATGCTCGTAGACAGGATTTGTTTATCTATAGCAGTACAGTGATCAGCAGTTGTTCCTAAGGCATACAGGCTTCCTTCCTTTAAACAGAAGCGCCCGCTACTCGAAAGATCCTTGAGGAGCACAGTACCCACTTACAAACGCCCAGGTGGAGATGTGTATTACAGATCCACTTTTCTTATTTATTGTACCCCTACTGGCACGATAGGAGTCTTCCTGTTTAGCTGTCCTTCGCCTGGGTGTATACAGTGGAACCATGCCCTCTCTGAACCTTTCTGTGCGTAGAGAGCCTGTTGGCATTGATGAATGAACTAGATATAGCTGTGAGGCTGTGAGGACTTGGGCCCCATGGGCCTCATCTAAGTCTTCTGAAACTAGTTCTACATTCCAATGATGTAAATGAAGGCGCCCCTCCTACAGAAGCGAGAAGCAAGAGCAGCTATGTGCTTCTTTTAGTATGCACATTCCTTGAACACTGTCTGAAATGACCAACAGCAGAATGTAAAAATGAAAGCTGAAGCTTCTTCTGCCAACGCAATCCCAAATCATCTGTTGCAGCAGGACTGAATATTTACTGAAGAAACATAGTGACAAAATTAAATTAATATGAACACTGCCAACACAGCCTCACAGAGAAAATGCAGAAAAATCTAAAAATCTCTTTTCTCCTAGTCATACTACAGTGAACATCCTTCTGTAGCTTTCCTCCTTTTTAAGTATAATAAAGCTACCAGACACTGTATGTCTGCTTTGGTCCAGTATAGAGACGTTCTTTGGAGCCAGGGGTATCTTTAAGAAACAGCTACAAAGGATTATTTTGCGTTTATCTGGTATGTGAGAGCTGTATCTGAAAAATTAATAGAAAATATCCTCTTCTTATAATTTTGAAGTAGTTGCACATGAGTTGAACGGGATTCTTTTCAATCTTTTCATTAAAAAAATTGCTTTTTTCTTCATCAAAAATTTTATTTAAAAAAATAAATCTTTAATTTAAATGAAAATCAATAAAGGCCACGTTGAAACTATTGTTCTTAAGTGTGTTCTAGAGGGACCACAAATATTCTAACAGTTGCTAGAATTTTTGCTTTTTATTATGAGGAAATGGATTGTGGTAAAACATACCTGATGGAAAAGACATATTTTTACTGGAATTGTGTGCAAACTAGGGTTTTGGCCATTTTTTGATGGACAAATAATAATATCAGAAGCCAAGAGTGTTTTCATCATACATTTGTTTGGCAAAGAAAACCACAAATTTTCTATCTGGAGAGAGATTAATCTTCACCCTGTAATGTGTTCAAGCCGAGCTAAATCTGATGTGTTTTCGTGGAGTACAGGATGTGCTTGCTTGATTGATTGCTGTGGTGGGATTGCTCACAGGGAAGGTTGCAGTTGCTTCCAGGTTGTTTCCAAATACATGAGTTTTCTGGTTGGAGTTACTGATTGGAGGTCACTTCTGTATTTGTATTCTACTTTGACGCTTCAGGTGAGATGAAATTCTGAATTATAAAGCTATTTAGGCAGCTATGAATTGTGCTGAGCAGTGAGAGCTCAGAGTTCAGCTCCCTGCTGACTAAAGAAGCCCCAGATTGCTCCCTCAGAAGCTTCAAGGTCTGATCTTTTTGAAGAGACTTCGTTGAGACCATAAACTGCATTTTTGGAGGAGTCTTTTAATTGACACTGGCTCTATTAGTGTAATGTAGTTTAATATCATACATGCTTTTAGTCTCATAAGCATATTTTATAAATCAAAAGGGAGATGTGCTATTGTATATAAAGCATTCAAAGAGAATATTAACACTATTTAAAAGAACAAAATCCACAGCATATGGCAATAAATATGAAATAAAAATGGTATTACACAGTAACCTCTTGACATTAAAACATTACTCATTCACATGAAAAAGTGTTAATTGCATTGAAGTGTAAACTACAATTAATTATCAAACATCCTTGCCTGTTCACTGACTGCAGTAAAATGATTCCTGAAATGGGTGTGGCCAGGTGATACACACCTGTACCGGATGATTTAAAACGACACTTCTGATCTTAGGTCACAACAGCCTCCTGGAGCACTACACTGAATGACGACAGGACCACCAGAGCTCTGACTGTGCTGGGTTTGTATCTCTTTGCCTTCCCCAAGGATTCATCAGATGAAGACTGATGTGAGGGTGACAAACAGCCTAGGCAACATGATCTTCCAATAGTGAGTCCATTTTGTGTGTTTTCATTAAACAGTTTCACAGAATTTCTTAAATATTGTCCCAACACAACTTTCTGGCACATATTTCATTGGGGGAAGGTAGGAAGGGGACGTCACTCCAAATAGCCAACAGAAAGATATTTGCCAGAATTTCAGTGAACATGAGATGTTAACTTCACTATTCAGTATCATGACTGCAGATCAGCTTAATTGAAGTTCCAGTTGTCTTACCTTGCTTTCTCCAAATTACCCTATGTGTATGAAGGAAACACAGAATTCTCACACAGTAATTCATGGAAATGCTTGCTTTACTCCAGAGCCTCATTTACATTTGTTTGGTATTATGGCTTTTGGATGCAGGAGCCAGAAGTGTTTCTTAACTTGACTGTTGCTGTGTAACTATGGAACAGTAAGTGTTGGTTCTGCATAGAAATTTTCAGTGCGCTGGGTCTTGTGGAATGAACAGCAGTAAAATCTTTTAAATACCTCATAAATCAGATAGAATAAGCAAACAGTTAAAGTACCAAAGCTATACAGTATTACACGTGGCTTTTTGATGTTATGTATTGCCTTTCTTTCTAACTCTAAAGTGCACGCTAAGGAAAACTACAGTCAAATGTCTGTAGTTACCTGTTGCTAACTGCTCCATTTTAGTGGGAAAGAAAAGACACTTACTGCAGCTTTTTAAACATCTCCTGGCTCTACAAAAACAAGAAAAAGAAGTATTTAGATTGAGCAGAAAGCAATAGGGAATACAGGAGTTGCAGTTCGCTTTTTCCTATCTTTTTATTAATGTTTTTTATAAAGGTGATGTTTATATAATCTCATCCTTTGCAATCTTCAAAGTTAAGATTTCAGTAGGTATAGGCATACAAACAAAAAAAATTATGAATATGTTAGGGTTTTTGTTTCCATTTGCAAAGTGGCTGTTCTATTTCAGTCAGGCTAACTCAAAGAGTAACTTGAATTAAATCTGGAAAGGTACCCAAGCTAGGCAGAACAATTCTCAGTCTTCAGGAGTGTATGAATTATGATAGCCTTTGGCTAATCATTTTGCAAGATTTAGAGCCGTTGCATATTCAGTTGCTGACTGTCAATGTTGTCAGAGGGTAGAAAGACCAACATGAGGAAAGAATCTGTTGTCGGTGGCTTTTCTCAGCTACCCTCAAAACCAGACCTCACAATAAGAATAGTCAGAAAAACACAGAAGAGCTAATCCAAGACACCAAAAATGCTTTCAGTCAGAGCTGTTTGCATCTCTCTAAGAACCAGACCAAAGGTCTACTCCAAACAACCCTCCAGACAATCAGAGAAATCCATATGATAGACGTTACACAGCGTAAAGTCTGGGCCACCAAAAGATGTTAGGCTGGTTCTCATCATAGGTGTGCTACAGCACTCATCTACATGTGATACAAGAGAATTCAGCCCAAAGTCTTGACAAACTATTGACAAATGTTTTGCCCTCCACGAAGATAATTGTAGTGATACCCCATTAATCTGCCAGACACCTTTAACAAATAAACTGGTGTTGATTTTCCAGTAAGTTTGTTTTTATTTACCAGAGGCAGTGTATCAGCAGTTTAATAGCCAAGATTAAAACCTGGATTATAATTTGAAGATTTAGGGCAAAACCATGGTCTTATATAGTCTTAAAATTTGCCTGAGAAGACAACCATGCCAATGAACTAGTGAGATAAATTTAAAAACATCTACATGTTATCATATGCTGTAATGGATATGGCAACACAGTAATTCCCTAAAATAATGACTTTGCAGTCAGGTTATGTTTTATCTATGGATTTACCATCTGTTTTGAAAAATGACTACCTGTTTCTTATTTTAATTAGTCACAATTGCCAGAATCCAATGAAGGGTTCTAGCAGCACTAAACAAGAGAAACCACATTTTACCCACAAATAATCCAACACAAATTGCTTAGCAGCCATCAAACACTACTATTCCAGCTCCTTCCTTTCAATAGATCTACCAAGCCTCAGTGATAGTTGCAAACAGGCAATGTAAAGCAGAGACAAACTGGCACCTGCCACTCCCAAAGCTGTTGAGTTGAAAGTCACTCTTTCATCAGTCCCTAAGTATTCCAGAAATTGCCTGCCCCCCTCCGCCTCATAGCCCCCAAATCAGCCCATATAAAATCGGACACCCCAAATCATAAGCAATTTAAGAGAGACTTCAAAAGACATAAAACAAGAAGTGTAATATAAGACAAATTGTTCTTTTCCGCCTCATATAATGATGAGGCATCATTAATTCAATTGCAAAATTTACATCTTTTCCATTAGCAATTTTTTGTGATGTGTTGTTAAAGCCCAAGATCAGGGAATTCAGGCTCTGTCCTAGTTCTATCATAACCCTTCAGGATGAGATGGAGTAAATTGTTTTCTTCTACTTCAGTTCTCCATTGATAAATGGGGATAACAGTGCATTTCACAACAGATGGATGTTGGTGAAAATTCACTGATAAACCTGATACTCAGAGGATAAAAGCATGTGCTTTAAAAAACGTCTCCCCTCTTTGCTTGTGCTGATCATCTTGGGAAATGGGCAAGTAACAGATGGTTTCTTGACAGTATGGAGGTGGGAATGTCTTTTTGTTTTGGTTTGGTTTTTTTTTTGTCTTTCTGAGACAGTTTTAGAAAAATGTAAACTAGGGGCAGGGGAGACTATAAGCTGCAAATAAGATTTATGAAAACAATAGTATTAAAGAATGAATGGTAAATATAATAATTTAAAGGAAGACTGAGGCCAACTGCTTTCCTAAAATTAATCTGTGCTTTTTAATATACACTACACATTGGTCTGAGCAGTTTATGCAAACCTATCTGAATTAAGATTAGGTTAGCCGTAAGAGAAGGCTTCAGTTTCCAGAAGATTGTTCCAATTAAATCTGCAATGGGTAAGCAATTTTAAAAGACAGGAAATCATACCCTTTCCCTGACACTGCTGCAAGCAACCTCTGCTAGGGGGAAAAGGTGATGTATGCTGCTTACAATTATTTTGTGATAAATCATTTACTCTTAATCAGTAGTGAAAATAAGTGCTACCTCCTACAGACAGGTATAGTGAGTATCAGGCATTTTTATCTCAAAGATTGTCAGTGTTTCTGTGCACAGAAAGTATTAAGATATAACAACTGCCTTTTAAAGAATCACTTAAGTGTTGATAAACATAAAATTGCACAAATAATTAAGTACTGCTGTGATCTAAGTAATACTTTTGATGTGCAACTAAAAATAACTTGGGACACAGCTGAAGTGACTCTTGGGGCTGCTTTCTTAGCAGTAAGTGAACAAAAGAAAGGAAAACAACGGGCTGTTGGAAGAACATCAGTTCAGTAAAATGGACATGACTGTAATGGACATGTCAGAGTTGCAGAGTTATTTTCAGAAAAGAAGGCTATTAAAACTGTTTTCACCAATAAAAACAGATGATGTACCCTCTCGTAAACAAGACAGATTACTTGCACGTGTTCCAAGAATGCACTGAGATAAGGGACTGACCAGAACAGAATCAGGGGAGTTGGATGTTTCTTGTCTTAGATACTGCAAAGATGTCTGTGCGTTATTTATAAACGACTGTGTTCTACATAGTTACTTTAAATGGCCAAGCTTTGATTTCTCAAGCACAAGAGTACCAGGTATACCGTTATAGGAGAAGGAAGAAAAAAGATAAAAATAAGTAGATTAAATTAATGGTTCCATTCATGTGGATTTATGTGTTCTGTCTAGCCTGGCGGCCTCATTCATCCAGTGAAAGCTGTTGCCTAGACTAAGTAAACACCTTGGGATGCAGGCAGAATTGATTCAAATAAAAATAATAACATCTGTTTCTCTAAAGTGTTCTTATATATTTACAAATAAAATGAAAGTTATTATCCAAGTCTTACAATTTTTCTTCTTTTTATTTGAGTGTAATGAGATTAGAATAAGCTTGTCCTGCAAGCCAGTGACAGAGTCCACCAGAGCTAGGAATGGAACCAAATTGAATGCTATTGACCCTGGGTGATGTTTATTCCCTTTAGGCAAGGACTGCTTATATGAGATAATTCAAATGCCACATTTTTTTAAATGTATGGGATTAGCGCAACAGAAATACCAGTTTATGTTTTGAATATATAGAACAAAAGTGAGCAAAAGTGCTCACTAACTCAAGTGGGTTAAGATCAAGCCATATAACAGTAACTAACGAATGTATCGTATGTCAAACCAAACTGTCTGGAACCTCATATCACAGAAATTTGCTATGGGGAAAGATATATGAAGTTATCTGCGGCCTTCTGCCTGGTTATGACTCTACCACAAAAGAGATTCCTTTCTTTTTCCTTTTTTTTTTTTTCTTCTTTTTATTAGCAGGTCTAAAGGCTTTGCCTTCTCTTCCTCAATGCCTTCACTTCTCACCCTCCATCTCAGCTGTGGTTCCCATCTGTGCCTTCATACACTTCTCCCTGCACCAGATTCACAGTTCTGAGGCCCCACAGGACCCTCCCTCTCTCCCTACCCAAAATATTGAAAGACAGAGCACAATGGTACAAAAGAGGCATTGCTGGGAAAGGGGATGGGAGGCACAGAGCTTAATCCAGCTTCCAGCACTGTCTCTCCAGCCTCCCACACCACACCATCAACCTACAGCTCTACCCATACATGAAGATTGGAGAGACAGTCGCAATGCCACGAGGGGTGCCACTGCTGCTGATTCTCCATTCCTCTTAAATGTTCATATACGACAGAATTAAGGAAGACTTAATTCTGAATGGGTTACGCGCTGTTGTTCTCATACACTCTAGCAAGACAAGAAAATGTAATCGCAAGTACTAGTTGTAAAGTGTATCCTCAAGTGTTGTTTTGCTAAAAGTACGAATGTTCCATGTACTTTTCCAGTCCCTTCTCTATAATTATTCCATTCATGCCCAGAGGTGCACGTCTCAGATCTGATTAAATACATTTTGGAATTGTAAAGCAGAAAGAGATATACTCATGTGTAGGATTAAAGGCCTCACTGAAGTCAGTAGCTGTTACAGGCACAGTGCTAAGCCCGCATGCTGAACAGAACAGCCAATCTGAAAACAACATGGGCAGCCAAATGCATTTAGAGTACTTAGATATTCGTAAGGTTTGAATGTACTGAGCTGCTGTTTTATTATCAATTCTTTCCACTGGAAGACTTATACATACACCTTTCCAAAAATGCTCTTACAAATATAGCTAATATACTGTATACATCTTGTATAACTTTCTTTGCTAACTTCAGTAACCTTCACAATAGCAGATAGTAGCTTAAACTGAAGCAAAACCATTTCATATCTCTTTTTTAATTTACTGCTGCTATTAATTAACTTCTGCTCACTTATTCCTATCAATTACCAACAGAAAGCAGGATGTAAGAGCTATAAAATAATACTGAAACAAGATATGTTATTTAAGCAATGAAGCTCTGGGCAGGACCTGGAATTTTGGTCAAGTTATAGTCTACAGTAATACAGAAAAGGCTAACTGCAAGTTTAGACACAGCATAAAAACTTGGTATGGCGTGGTTCACATTACTTCCTGGGAAAGATGTAACAATCCATTCTCATTTATGGAGATGTATTTTACATCCATTTTACATTAATCCAAATGCAAAAAATTGACAGGAGCTGGAATGTTGTTTTTCCTCTTTTCTGTTTATACATTTGCTTTGTAAGTGCAGAAAGGGAGATTACATTCAGAATTTTAAAAGAAACGGTTTTCTCAATCTCTTGACCCAAATTTATTAATTAAGCATCATCTGTCAAAAGGCTTAATTCTGATAAAAAGGAAAGAAATCAATTCATCCTTTTTTTCATTCTGAAGGGAAGATGTCCTCCCTTCCAGGTTGTCTTTTCATAAGGGTTTATTTCGAATGACTGTAGTCAATATTCCCCTTGCATGCCTTTATTTAGTCATTTAAATTAATGACCCCACCTCCAGAACAGAATACATCAGAAGTGTCACTAAGTTTGTAGGATCAAACAGCCCTGCTGCCCTTGAAATTAAGAACACCCAAGTGTATGTCACTTGTCCTACAAGCTCTGGTGCCATTTGCAGCATTTCATCCCTCTGTTCCATTGCATGTCTTGCTGGGGCAGCAGATCAGGTACTGTGACCGCTTCTCAGCTGCCTAGTTTCCCAACATATTATCTTAAAAGGCTGATGTGAAAATGGTTATGCTAAGATGTTGACCTGTGAACTGATGCTCACCAACATGTTCTATTCTGCTACCCATTTGCTGAAGTATTAAACCAAGAGCATAATGCTAAAATAACAAGATGGGGCAGCCCATCACAGTCTAACTATAGGCCTGTCAGCCTGACCTCGGTACCGGGAAAGATCATGGAGAAGATCATCCTGAGTGAGCTCTCAAGGCAAGTGCAGGGCAGCCGAGGGATCAGGGCCAGCCAGCATGGGTTTATGAAAGGGAGGTCCTGCCTGACCAACTTGATCTCTTTCTATGACCATGTGACCCACTTTCTCGATGAGGGGAAGGCTGTGGATGTTATCTACCTGGACTTTGGTAAGGCCTTCGACACCGTCCCCCACAGCATTCTCCTGGAGAAACTGGAAAATCACGGTGTAGACAAGTGTACCCTCCGCTGGATTAAAAACTGGCTGGATGGCCGTGCCCAGCGAGTTGTGATTAATGGAGCAAAATCTGGTTGGCGGCCAGTCACCAGTGGTGTCCCTCAGGGCTCAGTTCTGGGGCCGGTCTTGTTCAATATCTTTATGGATGATCTGGACAGGGGGATTGAATGCACCCTCAGTAAGTTTGCAGATGACACCAAACTAGGTGGGAGCGTTGATCTGCTTGAGGGTCGGAAGGCTTTACAGAGGGATCTGGACAGGTTGGATCAATGGGCCAAGGCCAATGGGATGAGGTTTAATAAGGCCAAGTGCCGGGTCCTGCATTTTGGTCACAACAACCCCGGGCAGCGCTACAGGCTTGGGGCAGAGTGGCTGGAAAGCTGCCTGGCAGAAAAGGACCTGGGAGTGTTAGTGGACAGCCGGCTAAACATGAGCCAGCAGTGTGCCCAGGTGGCCAAGAAGGCCAACAGCATCCTGGCTTGTATCAGGAACAGTGTGGCCAGCAGGAGTAGGGAAGTCATCGTGCCTCTGTACTCGGCACTGGTGAGGCCTCACCTCGAGTACTGTGTTCAGTTCTGGGCCCCTCACTACAGGAAGGAGATTGAAGTGCTGGAGCGTGTCCAGAGGAGAGCCACCAAGCTGGTGAGGGGTCTGGAGAACAAGTCGTACGAGGAGAGGCTGAGGGAACTGGGCATGTTTAGTTTGGAGAAGAGGAGGCTGAGGGGAGACCTTATTGCCCTCTACAACTACCTGAAAGGAAACTGTAGAGAGGCAGGGATTGGCCTCTTCTCCCAAGGGAATAACGACAGGACCAGAGGAAATGGTATGAAGCTGCGGCAGGGGAGGTTTAGATTAGATATTAGGAAGAATTACTTTACTGAAAGAGTGGTCAGGCACTGGAACAGCCTGCCCAGGGAGGTGGTGGAGTCGACATCCCTGGAGGTATTTAAGAAACGTATAGACGTGGCTCTTCAGGGCATGCTCTAGTGGCCAAGATTATTGGTTTGTGGTGGGGTGTTGTGCGTGGGGTTGTGGGTGTGGGGTTTAGTTGGTGGGTGGCTTTTTTGGTTTTGTTTGTTTGTTTTTGTGTGGGGGTTTTTTTTGTTGTGTTTTTGGGGGGTTTTTTGTTTTGTTTTGGTTTTGTTTTTTTGTTTTTTCATGTGGTTGGACTCGATGATCTCAAAGGTCCCTTCCAACCACTAAGATTCTGTGATTCTGTGATTCTGTGTAATTTGCCACAGGTTTTCTGTTAGAGCCCCTCCAAGAATATTGGTGGTATCTGCATGACCTAAAGGTTCTCAGGGATAGGCTGATTATGACAGGCATATCTCCACTGACAAAGAAAATTATTTTACTTATAAGTAAAATAATACTAACAAGTTTGATTATCACATGAAAAATGTGCTGAGGACAAATAGCTTAGTGAATTCAGCAGCATACTGGACAAAAATTAAAATTCCTCTAAGATTTTCATTGTTTTCAAAACTAACCAGGCTACTCAAATGCAGACATGCAATTATTAATTTCCAGTCCACAAATTCCCATAAAATGATCCCTTTTTCACTCTCTGTTTGGACAACAGGATAGTGCAGAAGAAACAAGAATGTTTGCTGATGGGCTATATGTTTTTATTTAAGCATATTCAGAAATAATGGAACAAGCCCTCAAACTTTCAAAAAATAATTTTCATATAGCAGAGACCTAAACTCTGAAAATTTCACCCAGCAGCCAGAAGTTTTCAAAAAGTTACGAGCTGCTGAAAATGGGGGTAGCATGGAAAACGTCACACAACTGAACAGTAGTAGTCATTTTCTCTCCTACTGTCATATGTTGCAGTATAATTTATTCATGTTCCAAAGTACATTAGGTAAAACTAATAAAATCTTAGTGCTGGAGGAGTTAACTCAAAGCCTATAAAAGTCAATACAGTTTCTCACTTGTAAGATTAAGGTGGGGGGTTTGCCTCAATTAGCTGTTTTCCAGTTGTACTAAATGAGCAAGATTCCATTTTAGTTGGAAATACAAAGTGCTTGTCAAAATGCCATTTCCTACTGAATTTCAGTTTCCTGCCCTGGGAAAACAATCCCTAATAGCTTCCATCCGCCCCCATTGACTAGCTCCGTTCACATTTTCCCTGCTTTTTGGAATAATTATGGCAATTGCTAAGCATAAAAATGATTGTTTACAAAGTGTATTATTTGAAATTAATTCTTCAGACAGGAAACCTATTCAGAAATTAAAATATACTGTTTTCTAGCTATTGTGCTATAGTGCCTCCTCCTGCCTTTTTCTGTGATCATCTCCACTTTTTATACTGCAATGAGTTCCTATTGTTGTTCATTTCACAGAATTCTACAGCTTGACTTTTTGTTGGTTTATTTTTCACACAAAAATTACATTTTTTCACCCATACACAAATCTGTATACACAGGATTAGAATCAGGGCAGGGTATGTATTTAATTACACAGTATGTGTATCCTTGAAATGTTAATGTGTAAAGACAAAGTTTATTTTCACCATAAAAAGTTAAGTCCCTAATGTATTTAAATCAATGTGAGTTAATAGGCAGCATTCACTGCAAAGTTTGTTTTTATACTACCTTTTATTTTTTCTTGAAACCATCAGGAATTTCTGTTTTACAGTAGAGATTGCGGTCTGTTCTAAGCAGGCCAGGACTTCCAAAGCATTATTTAAATGCCTCAGCTGAATACCAGCATCCTTTCATCCTATTTCACACACTGAAGTACCAAAAGGGTAAATAACTTGCAATATCATTTTTGACTGACTTGGCTTTGAAAAAGGCACAACCTACATAAACAACTGAGCAGGTTTTAGGTCCTTAACTGGATCTCTAAATGATCCCATATGGTATTCTGCTAATGCTGGTAATGATTATAAACACCTCAGTTCATCATATTAATGAGTTATAGCCAATAGAAAAGGACAAAATCTATAACTTTTCCACAAACTTAGTTAAATGTCAAGGTTTTTAAAGGCCTAGTTAGCAAGTATATTAGATGAGATATGTCAGTTTCCCAATTTACGACTCTGACTTGTCTCTTGTGATTCCTTATAGCCTCTAGCCATTCTCCTCTTACCTGAGGCATTCTCTGGCAAAAACCTGATGCTTCCAGTCATTCTGCATTCTTGTGTTCCTTCAAAAATAATTGGACAGGCACCTCTCCATAAACAATCATCATTAGTCACATAAGGTACACAGATAAGAATACTATACAAATAAGTTTCAATAGAATGTCTCGAGCCAAATAATAATTATTTGGCCAGCATGCTAAAAATGTGATTGACAGGGAGTTAATGCACTTAACACTTTTCCAGCAGGCTGTTAAAATTAGTTCCTTGATGCTCAAAAAGTCCTGCTCCCAGAAAAGTGACACCGACATTGACCAGTGAGTTTGTTGCTGTTCAGTAACCTGCTCCATTTCCAGACTGTATGATTAAAGTCATTATGGGAACTGTCAGTAGAAGGGAAAAAAATGAAAACTGTCATAAGAAGCAACTGTTGGAAATCTTAGGGTTTTTTTATAATGCTAAACTATTTTAAAATATTGGCTGTAATTTTAATATCACAATATCCAGCCATATAATAGGGAGCCATGTAATAAAAGAAATCCTTTGAGGTTATATTGTAAATTATATACATGCCCTTCTTTATTACATACACAGTAGAAAGGAATTCAATATAAATTTCCATTTACATGAAAAAAGAGTGAATTAGCTTACAGAAAACAGTCCCTATTTTAAAATGTTACCATCATATTTAAATCCTTTAAATTAAATAAAAACTAGAAACTGGGGGGAAGAAGCAATAACAATTCACAGTTGCAAGAATTTTGTTAAAAGAAAAAGCTTGTCAACAACGTAATCATTTCTAACATCAATCCTTCAGAGCCAATTAGTTGCTTCATGTGAATGTACTAAATTAGAAAGATTAAAATGTCTTAAAACTTTCCTAAATTTATTTTAACATTTGATGCAATTATATGGGAATAATTTCACAGAATAGTTTACACTCTTAAATACCCACTATGGCTTGTTTTAATTGACGTACTGAATGCACTGTGAATTGCTGTTAATTACATAGAGATCACAAGACTTACATCATGCGCTGCTCAAATAGACATAAATTATAGTATTTATCTTGTATTTTATATTTTGGTAGGCCTTACTGATTTTTTTTTAACAACTTCACAAATACTTATATCTTACGCTGTTTAAAGATTCGTGTTTTTTTCATATCACATAAAAATCTGACCCTTTCCTTACTATGTTAAAAATATTTTTATAGATCAAGAGGATGCTTAAGAAGATAGTGTCTTTATCTAATACAATAATACCAACACTGTAATTTTCTTATATTTATTTTTCTTTTCTCACCTGCTACGTCTAGGTTTTGACATTAAGAATATTGTGTTTGATATTTTCAGCATTAAAAACCACTTTATGCTTTGGTTCCATTTTACTCCCAGTCAGAAAGATCAGAAAAAGCTCAAGTCACACAGTGAGAAACTTTATCCACTGAATGAGACATTATCCATTCCACCAGACTACAAATCAAAGAGTATCTCTTAGGCTGCTTAAAAATTCATTTTAAAATCTGATCCTGATTGTACTTTTATGGTAATTTCATACCATCAATCATCCTTTTACCTTTAGTCTCTAGGTCCACTGCTTTCCCCATAGATCTCATTCACTCTACCTCATTATAATTCTTTAGGTGAGAAAACAGGGTAAGAAACCTTACCAGAAAATGAGAGAAAGATGTAAATTTCTCAAGAAAAGTCAGGTTCACTAAGAAGCATAGCTAATGATATGTTCTGATCTATGTTTTTTTAAAAAAAATTAAAAGATGGAAGGGGATAGAATAGAGTGAAAAACACATTTCCCATGCAAACAATGTGTTTGTAATCTGGATTCTAACTCAACAATATCATTTATACAACTAAGCTGTCAAAATATCTTCTTAGATGGAATTTCTTAACAAAAAGAATAAAAGAAATATTTTTGGAGCTGCACAGAACTTTTCCTAATTAAGCAGTGAACTTCCTACAATTCTGCACTTTCCGTTACATCTGAGGCTGACCCGTCTTTGCTACTACCATAGATTATGTAAATTGTAATAATTAGGAAGTGGAATTATCTGTATACTACTAGAAGCATACTGATCAAAACCCCTTTCTTACACACAAACTGCACCACATCATTATATAAAATTAATATATAACCTTGTTTATGTCTTCAGCAGTTCCTGATGCCTTCACCAAGAAGCAGCTGATCACAGGAAGGGAAAGCTAGTGTATATTGTTCTGTCAAGCAGTTTTCAGTGGCAGCTAAAATTCTTGGAAATAGTTGAAATCTAGTGTGTGTGTGGTGGTTTCTACATGAGTCATACTTTTTCAGAAGTCAATAATATAGTTTCACTCTTTTTATTTGAATCCTGGCCATAATGGAATGCCTTTTTTACAGCATTGAGATGTATGACAAATAATGAACCAGCTGTTTGAGATATCTAGACTGGAAGAAAAAGTGTTGTTAATCACAAGGGAAAAGAATGATTTTTCCAGTACTGTAGGCCCATCCATGTTACAGTTCCTAATATCTTTAACAAAATGCAGCCATAAACCACTGAATACTGGTAATAGCAATAATCCCTCCAAAATGGTTTGTTACCAGCGGTTAGTGACCAGTTTCTTAGTTAATGGCCTGAGGGGAAAGGCTTTAAAAAAGCTGTATTCACTGTTTCCTCTCAGGCAATTTAACTGGCTGCATTAAACTGTATTTTCATTGAGCTTCCTAACATTTGTACTCTTGATAAAATTCTAGTCAGGGAAGGGAATGAGGCGGCAGTGGAGTATGTCATCACTGTACTTTGTAACAGAAACATTAAGAAAAAAAAGTTAGTGAGTGTCTGAATGATGTTAGGATTTGACATTGATATTAGTAATAATTTTTAAAGTCTTTAAATATCATGTAAAATTAAATGTAATTACCAACATTATCTGAAGAAGGATGAAAGAGACTGCAGCTTTATGATATGATACAATGCCCTTGACACAATCAGAGAATACAAGAAAAAACATTACATGCTTTCAAGCAAAATCAAAATGCTAATCTGAAATGCTCATTTATTTTCATAAACCAAGTAAAAATAGTAACTTATTTGGAAGAGTATCACATGCTAGCCTGTGTACATGGTAATATTAAAAAGTTAATAAAACATGAGTACAGGAGGGCATATAAAACAATTAATATACAGTTTCAATTTGTATTTTACTGAGTTAATGCATTGCTTCATAAAATGCTTCCAATTATGTCATTGATCTACAGGCTTACACAAGTGGGATTTTTTAAAAACTATACATGCTTTATCTGTACTTTATAAAAAACATTTTCAGTAGATGAAAATTTTGTACAGCACACTGCTCTATTAAAAGGTAAAGCAAGACTAATGCCTTTGCTATTTTAGTTTTGTAACAAGCTGTAAGTCAGTCAAACATATAAACAACACTATGCTGATTCTTCTGCCTCCCTCCGCAGTTCGCTGGGTTTAAATGGTATCTCTTCATATTTTGCTCAGATGGGTAAAAAGACTCATTAATCAGAAACTTTTTCCCGATTATGGCAATAGAGGCAAAGGCATGATTGGCATTACACAGAACACTCTGTAACGTACACCCAGGAATACAGCCTCTCATTAGGCACAGCATGTTTAAAAAAACCCAAAACAAAATACTCGACATCTTTGCTTGCGCTATATAGGACGAAGGAATGAGAGAGAAAAGAGCCACACATAATGTGTAGGGAAGCAGGGGTGACTAGAGAGAATTTGAGGTTTCTGGAGTCCCAGCACAAACAGAAGGAATCAGTTCTGGGGCACTCTGACAACCTGCCTTATAGCTGTGGTGAAAGGTGGTGATGGCACAACCCCGAGTGAAGTTACTTTTGTGCAGGAGACTGACATGAGGGTTTGTTGAGACAGAATTATTCTGTTCATGCACAGCCTGCATGAGACACTTGAGCAATTGGCACCACTATCCAGCTGCGTTATATGCAGTAAGACTTACTGAAATTGGCTATTTCAGGAAGCCTGCTTTTTTTTTAAAGTGCTATTGGAGAACTTTTTGCTGTCAGGTCCCAGCTCAGGTCTCTCTACCATCCACCATAGGGAGAAATCTATTCCTGGCAATTTTGGATCTACCATTACCTATCACTAATACTACCTAACTACCTAACATAGTAGCCTATCACTTTACAGAAATATTGATGTTTTAAAACATGATGTTTCTCATGTTGAGGTGGGGTGTTCATTCTAACTGTATTATCTATCTATAAAGTCCACTGAATTGTGGTGAGTAGAATCAACTATGTCGCACACAAGAAATTTAGAAATAAATGGGCATGGTGTTTGTTGGAAACACACTGTTTGTGCAGTTAAGTCAGTCACAGGATGTCTGAAGTAAATAAACAGTGGTAATCAGCATTAAAAGTTACTGAAATGGAACAATTACGCAGCAACACTGGAAGTGAATATAGTTAGGCAGAAATGTGAAGGGTACAAAGAAAACAAACTATAAGAGCAGAGACAAATGTTTTCATGGGAAGCAAAGCTGAATACCCTTGGGAAAGGCCCTAATCAAGGAGATTTTAAAGAGGAGATTTTATGTCACATTTACAATTTAAAATTACAACAAGCTGAAATATTTTTCTTTAATAAAAGAAGAGGAACTGCACTTTTTTTTCCTTTGTGTATTATATACAAGAGGAGACATAAAACCTTTTGGTTTTTGTTGTATTCCCAGCCTTCTTAATCATCAAAATATCAGATGTTAGTTCTGGTTTTGCTGGAGGACATCTTTGTGGATGTACCTCCTGTACCTTAATTGAACTGATAAGAGAGAAGGGACCGAACATTTAATAATACATTCCACCTTCAAAAAATTTAATGAAACAAGAGTATGAAACATTAATGGAATTACTTCATATTAAACTATCCAGAGAAGGTGCTAAACATAAAGGTCTTCATCGTTCAGGTGACTGTATAGGTTAAACGTTCTGTTTGGATAGAAGGGGATTGGAGGAAATCTGGGCTCCACTGGACATTGTTTCATCTCTAACACCTACAAGGGGCTGAGCTGTTACACCAACTTGTCTGAGGCAAGGCAAGGTTTCAAAACATCAAACAGAAGGCTAGTTCCTTTGAGCTGAGGTACTTCTCGGATCAAACGCTGAGCACAGGAAGGAAAAGAGAGTGGACTAAAAGCAAGAGAAAGACGTGAGAGAGAAATGAGGGAGAAGAAAGGTTGGGGGGAGTTTGGCGACAGAGCTGGCTTAGTGGTGTCTGGTTTGGATATTTTGAAAGCAGAATTACTTGTGTGCAATTTGGATAATCTCTGTTCAAAATAAAACTATTTCTGTTAATTTTGAGCAAAAAGATATCCAGAAGCTGTGGCATTTCTCTTTTGGCTGTATAAGTCTTGATCATTATAAAATCCTGATTGTGCTATGACTTAAGATGCAGCAGTATTTGTTTCACTCTAAGCTGACAATTTCTGTGAGATTCACCACAAAAGACATCTGACATAGGAAAAGTTCCTACCTGTGATAGCTTCTGTAGAAAGAGCTGGACTGGTAATAGCAACTTGATTTCTAGACTATTTTCTTCCACTGATGACAGAGCAACAGCTGATGACTGAGGAGGGAATTTGAAGAGATTGTAGCTGGTGGATTTTGTGTTTAACAGTGTTGTGACAATTTACAGAAATAGACAAACTGCCAGGTACAAAAATAAACATTTTAAAGTTACTTCTTAAGAGTATTTTGCCATAAGGATGACTATATCGCCTACCATTTGTTTTGCAGGAGGTTGTTTGCTCAGGAAGACTGGCAGACAAGTGCACTGCTGGTGCCAAAGCAGTGATTCTTTGCTACCTTAGTTTGTTCCTTACATTCTCCAAAGAACTCTCAACTTGTTTCACTTCCCAATGTTTTATTTAAATCTCAGCAAGAAGATGGAGCATGGGAAAAGACCTTCTATTTCATGGCTGATCCTCCTTTCAAATCTCCAGGCTCAAACAGAATTGCATAGTATTATGTGACCCTTTGCATTGACTGTGCTGTCAAAGCTTTGGCCACATACTGTCCAACTGGTCAGTAATGAAGCAATCTCTACCATGATTTCTGCAATATTAGCGATGCTGTGGGAAATACAGCTCTTCCATTAAAAAAAAAAAAAAAAAAAAAAA
>VXBJ01004310.1:829292-856408 GCA_013400055.1 Nycticryphes semicollaris
AAAAAAAAAAGAAAAACACACACAGCAACTTGGTTTTGTTTAAAATCTTTTTCTACTTTACTCCTCATGCTAATACATTGGTGACAAATATTATTTTCCCAGATGACACTTGTACAGTAGGTCTATAGGAAATGTCAGCCAGAGAAAAAAGCTCCTGCATTAATGTGCATTCTGAAAGCCCTCTCATTATTTCTCATGCCAACTAGGTGCTTGGTAAATAACAAAATAGAATGCAAATAATAAAATGATGCAATTAAGCTCATATAAAGTTGGGGTGCTCCAGAAATAGCAGAGAAAAATTGCACACAATATTTATGTGTATATGATTCCCTTAAGAAAGATGGTGTACTGATATTATGCACACTTTATATTCTTATCATTCAAATCATGTGGAAAAAAAAAGGAAATTAAGGTGATACTGTGCTATGGAACACCACACAGTGATGAGTACAATAGAATCTGTTGGGGTAATCTTTATGGACCCTTTCAAAATAGATTTCTGTATGGGAACTGCAGTAGGGCCAAAAAGGAAAATTCAAGATATATTCCCAAATTTATAAGATCTTTAAAAATTAATTAGGGTGATTTCTTATTCTTTTTAGCGAATTAGTTTACATCTAATGTTTGCAAGAAATTATTTTTTTCCCATGAAGGAATATATACAGAGTACTAATTCCCTGAGAAATGATGAATGGCCAACATGTCTGTCCAGTCCATCTTGCTCTTAGGAATATAAAACTGTGAAGTTTCATAAATCCGCTGGTACAGAAATTAAAGCACTGTATGACACATTACAGACACTCTGTGCAATTTTCTTTAGCAAGACAAATTACTGTAATCTACTACAAGGATGTTTCGTCAGATATTATTTTAAAGAGGAAGGTTCAGAATATTCCTGATACCAAAATCAAGTAAGGGTCTAGGGCAAGAAAAAACATGCTTTCAACCATCTTAAAAACAGCCTAATTTAAGCTTAGAGCAGAGAACAGAATCAAAGATAGCTAGTTTAAGAGATTACACTCATCCACTCAGGGAACAAAACCACATGTGACTTGGACGGTCAGTTAGAGGTAAGGCATCTTACAGTTTGAAAACTCAGAAGAAAGTAATTGCACAGCAGCTATTGACAAAACATTATTAAGAAACTTAGTGTAAGTCATTGCAAATAAATTAGAACATGCCTGCAGGTGGCCAAGCGGCATTTATCTAAATAGTGGAGTCTGCCAGGTAATGAAGAGTAAGTCAGCTTCATGTGAATGGCCATACTTACTAAGGAAAATCTCCTTTTTTCTATGATAATAACTACACCAAATAACTGTTACCCTTAAAATTATGGGGCTCTTAATCAAAAGAAAGGGTTGAGACCCCACTACATATACACAGATATGTTAGGAAATTAATGTCACAAGCAACAGAAATAAATATTGAATATCACTGGATTTAGTAAAATTATTCTATCTTATTTCTGTTGGAACATTCCTATAGAAAAAGGGTCTCTCTCTCATAAACACAAAATCATAAATGTAGGCAGTAAATAAATATTTAGTCAAAACTATAATTATATGCTTACATATTAACACATCCACATCATCACAGCCTCTTGCTATTTGTCTTTTTGTTTCTTTAGCAAGCTATCAACAAATTTTTCAAATCTGGGTTTTTTGGAAAGCATTCCTTAAGTTATGTTGCACAGTTCACACAGACATAAAACTCCAAGGAAGGAGTCTTGGAGAAAAACCTTTCACTTATCTAGGAATTTTAAAATAAAATTGTTTTTAAGTTTAAAAAATTAATAACACTTAAACTTCAGATCATTTTCCATTTTATCCTTATTATATCTAATAAGTAAACAGAAATGAGACAGTATAATTATGGGAATTAGCAACAGAATTAACAATTCAGAGCATATTTAAGGATAAAAAATATGCCTTTCCTCTAACATGCTATAGATGATGAGCAATAGTCTTAATTTTAAACAATTAGAAGGGGTTCAGGTGGGAACAATCACGTAATAAGATACAGTTTTCTCTGCCTCCCAAAGGGTCCTTCTTCATCTTGTGTATCCTCCTCAGATTTGCTTGTCAGATCTGACTTTAGCATTCTAAGTAAGGGTGTATTTCTCTTAAAGAAGTGGGATTTCTTTACATCCTGTTGCTCTTCACATCCTAGGAGTATTTGTATTCTAGCTTAATGTTAAGGACTCTAGAGAGAGTATTTTAGAAGTTGCATTAATTTGCAATTTGTTTCTTCTTACTTTGTTATTTTGGCAACATGCTGAAAGGATGGTGGAAATTACTTCAAGGTATTTAAAATAATAAATTAAAATGTTTATTTTCAAAACATATAAATTGCCATTACTAGCAATGAAAAACCCTCGTTCACCATTGAGCAACATACCCAGACCTCTGCAGAAAGTTGAAAAAAGCACTTCAAAAGTCTATGTTCTACATAGACTATGCAAATCTGACATAAAGAACGATCTCTGCTGAGAAGAGCAACAAAACTGCTGCTTGTAATGTTGAAGGTAACTTTGCTCATAAAAACAAGTAAAGCAGAAGACTCTGCAAGTTACTTACACAGAGTTAGCAAAGGTCCAAGTGTGTGTGATGCACACCTCCAGTAGCTCCTCTGGAGGAGGACTTTCAATAACGGACAGCCAGTTCTAACAGTCTGAAAATTCACAGAAGATAATGCCATGACGAGTGTTGACTAGCAGTGCCCTGGGATTAACTTTGTTTTTAAGAGGCTGACTGCATTCTTTGTGCTTTTGATAGTATCACCAAAAAAAAAAAAAAAAAANAAAAAGGGGCATTTCTGGATCTGAATTTCATTTTCTATTGTTGAAAATTATTTCTGAAACAAAAAAAATATGGCTTTGTATCTGTCAGATAGGATCTGCAATGTTGAAAAGCTCAAAAACTTATCTTGTGTGTTAAACTGAGCATACGCAGTATGGAAGTTAAAGAGGAAACATCTATACATGCTATAACTTTAGAAGTTAAGTTTTTGAGAGAGCGCATGTCTTAGTGTAGAAGAAATTTAACCTACTTTTTGATTAAGTTTTATTTATAATTTTTTAATTGTCTGTGTATATTTTGGGGTAAACTCAAAATTTAACTCAAATATGAAAACATTAACTAGCCTGTTTCCATGATATCTCCCCCCTCTTTTTTTTTAAGGCTTTTTATCTGCTTATCCTGTTGACAAAAACCTAACTACTTTCAATGTAATATTTTTCTAGTGTCTCAACTGTGACCTCAATCACCTCTTCTTCTGTTATGTCTTCAGAACACTCTTGTCACAGGCAGCCATACTTTTCCAGAATAATGCTAAACAGCTTGAGAATTTATTCAGTCTTCAATTCTATATCTTTTCCTGCTCCCTCTGATCAATCTGTCTTGAGTACTGCTCTACCCTGGTGCATTGTTTTCTTTCCTGCCCATATTTCCGAACAAGTCTATTTAGATAGTCTGTTTCATCAATTTTAACATCAAACTCTATCATTACCTGTTTTGCCTTTAAAAAAACCCCAACTTTCTGCAATCCCATAACATCCTAGCTTCACAGCAACTGTCTCCCTAGTAAAATAAAGACAACTTCATTATCATGTGCCAGCATCCCTGGTTAGCTAAACCCTGCCTGCACTGGAAACGATAATCCACAGAGAAGGGTGTAGCACAAGCTTTGTGAGGCAGGAATCCACAGGGTCCGTTTCGCAGGATCCTTTAAAACATTGTACTTTGGTTGTGGAAGGCCAGCACAGCCCTTCATCTGACCACATAAAAATGAATAACTACTCTTTCATGAAGGGCGTCAGTCAGTACTCTAGTCTGAAAATTCCTTTCTTCCTAATTGTATTTAATACCTGCACTGTCTCTGTCACTGTGGATCCTACCCACTATACTGAAACAAAAGCATGAGTAACTAGTATGGTCAAATACTTTGTTAATAATTATTTTCATCCCAAAATACCACATTGCAGTAACATAAATTTTTAGTATAACTTTTTCTGCACTGTTTATGTCATAGCACTTATTTATCCTCATAAGAGCATAATGTAACACTTTCCAAATCAGGCAGAAACAGATGTCGTCTGTTTTTTGGTAACATGTCTCTGACCTATAAAAAAGCATATGACATATCAGTGCAGAATTATGACACAGTTTTCACCATTCAGTTATTGCCTTCTCATGCTTCCACTTACTCCTGGTTTACACTCTGAAATACTTATATGAAGTCTCTGCCCCTTTTGAAAGCCAGAGATATGTCAATGGTTGAATACTATGCTACTAGCACACAATTATATACTAATTATACTAATTTAGTATTTGTTGCTCCCTAAATAAAAATGTTTATTCCCTTTTAAATTTCTACTGAAAACTGGAACATAGTTCAGTGATGAGCTGGTAGACTTATTATGTGCATATAAAACCACACATATATATTTATATATGCTAATCCATTTGGAACACCCCTTATTTAGGAAATGTATTATTAATTACAATCTCGATAACTACAAAACCAAACTAAAAACAATGCACTATGGACCATTCTGATAATAAAAATATTGTATTTCCTAAAAATATTCTTTAACAGGCATAAACTCTGAAACATTTGTTTTCCTGACTTTATTTTTTTACAGACTAAATCTGAAAATCTCATTTGTTTCTGTTTCCATCACATGATAAAACAAGTGAAAGGTGGTCATAGGCCATGCTCTCAGCTGGCTGGCAAGAAACGGCATAGCTAACAGAATCTAGCCCAATGTTTCTAAACATTACTCATTTACTATTTTAAAACATATTTTTTAATTAAAGAGCTAGTGGAATTTGGAATATATACACAGAAAGCTTTGAAGCATATGGCCTGTAGTTACAGAAATGAATGTCAGATTAATACCTAATATTAGTCTTTGCTAAGATAATTATTATTATTGTTATATAAATATCTAAAGCCTGGAGAAAGAAGTTGAAGTACATGGGAATGACACCTTTTAGTGACAACTTTGAAGGTGTGAAGTCCAGGGCATGTGGTTCTTTCCACTTGGAACAGGGTTCTGAAAGGAATCTCATTTGAAATCTTGGACTAAAAGGGATTTATCAGTGTCACATTATTTGCACTTTTCTAAGTCACCTTCAGCTCAGCTAATCCCATCAGGAAGAAACAGGCTACCTCTGCATTTGCTGTCTTGTCAGATTCCCTCTGACGCTCTGGCAGCTAATACCATGCTAAGACATGAGATTTGTAGGGCTTCCTTTGACTTATCTTTACCCCTGGCAAACCAGGTTTGAAGCATTGGGCTGAGCAGCCACTGCTTTGCAGCTATAAGTCTGGCTACTCGGTTTGTTTGCTGGGATGTTCTTTATCAATGTCATAATTTTAAATTTTCTGCTTAATTCCTCTACCAGCCACAAGTGATCATTTTCTATAGTAAATACCCTATTAGAAACATGCAGCGGTATGGAGTTTTTAATAAAATCTTTGTTACACCAAAATCTTACATGGGGATTCTTAAACAGAAATCCTTTCTTCTCCTTTAAGTCTACCTGCTTGGCTGGAATTTCCTTGTCAGACAGGATTTCTTCTTCCAGCACCAGTCACTCCTTTATCTCGGGTCTTGCAATGCTGTATGGAAAAGGTCAGCTCCAAGCAAAACTATTTTGCGGCCTTCTGTTTACCTCATGCTGGATCCATTTTCTCATCTCTGTTGCGCGCAACAGTGCTAACTTCTCTTCTTTCTGGAGTGCCTTAGGAAGAGCCCTCTTCTCCATTTCAGAGGCTGCTTATTTCCTCCATTTTTACTCAGAAAAAGGTGAAGCATAAACACCAGCAGCTTCTAACACAGCACAATTTCCCTGGTACCCAAATATATAAATCAAAGCTACCACTATTAATGTTTTGTGCAGCTGAGATGATAGGCTAAAAAGATACTTTATATTCCCCTCCCTTAAGAAAAATGCCAAATAAAATTGTTACTTTGTTTAAATAGTGTCTGACTGAAGATCTTGCTAAAATGTGGAATAGATAGAGCAGTAAGAAGGTACTCCCTTCATCTGGATATTCCCACCCTGCAACCCAAACCTATCCTTCTGAAACTATCCGAGAATTTAAATCATGTTTACATGTTAAATCTGCCCAGATCACACCTTTTCTTCAAAATTGACAGGGGTTGTACTTGGCAACACTGATACCAGTCCACTGGGTATCCAGTTGCATTTACATGCATTTTCACTCTTTTTTTCTCAGCCAGTACCTGGCCTGACAGTGCTTTTCCTCTACTTTCTCCCTGGAGTTTTATTCAACAGATTTTTAATACCCTACTTTCTTACTCTAACATTAGTTATGCCTTCTTTTCTTCACATTCCATCTTTAAATCTTTCATCCTCCTCCACTCTTCCTGATCTTTCTTAGCTAACCATTTCTATTTTTTTGCATTACCTGTTTCATGTTAGAAGTTTATTCTTCCTCTTCTCCTCAGTCTTTACCCCAATGTCCATCTTTACTTCAATCTTTATCTTTCTCTGAAAAGTCATTCTGTTTCCACATACTTCCTTTTCCAAAGGATTTCTAATCAATTGGCTAATCCATAAAGTTATATTCCTTTCTTCATTCCAGAGATTATTCTTCATTGTTTAGTTCTTCTTTGTCTTCTTTATCGACCTGCCCAGATAGATACCTGTGCCTGCTGTTAGCTGCTTAGGGAAAACCTAGGCCTATATGTTAACGTGATACCCTGGTAGCAGTAAGAACCTTAACACTCCTTGCATCCACACATAAAACTTCTTAATGCTTGCTGAAGAAGTCTAACAAGCGTAAAGCAGCCAGGGCTTTAGCTCTGTGTTTGCACCAGACTGCTCAGGGAGCACTAGAGCTCTGTTTTACACAGCTGTTTATGTATGTTTACATGCTGGGACTCAGCCGGGAATGAAAAATCACTAAGAGATGCCAAGGACTCTCACTTTCCACATCTTTTGGTTTACCTCATGATAAGTTTCAGGTCAGCGCAAAACACTGATGAATGTACACAAATTTGCACTAAAAGTGCAGTCTGTGACAGCAGATCTTGTTTTTGAAGTCTCTTCTTGTTAAAAAAGTCCCTTAACTATATTTATCCGTAACACTGCAGAAAGGCTACACATGAACTGACAACATCAGACATAGCAGCAAATTATGAAGTATGCCAGATGATGAGGGGTGAAAGTGCTTACCCACAAAGGCATACTATGTGAATCTGCCCATTCTTCTGGTCCGATATGAGCTCTGCTGGATATAGCCATTTATCTTACACAGCCTAGTCCAGTCTTATGTTACAAAAAGCAATCTAGACGTTTTCTTCCTATTAATAACTAGCAGGATCTCACCTGTGTAATTAAAGAGCAACATAACTACTTTAAATCTAACCACTTAACATTTCATACACTAGCCATGAGTATTTATTTTATTTTTTTAATGTTAAATTAGGTGAGTCAGTTTTATAGTTTGTGTTTTTACAATATAATATAATTCTAGTCCAAATAACATACATAAAAGGTGAAGGCTCTGTATCATAGAAGAAAGGGCCCTCTACCTCAATGAATAATTCATTTGTGAACCACGGAGGTGATAAAAATCTGAGAACAATAAATATAACCCATACCACAAAGCTTGGGAGTGCTGAGTGGGGGTTACTCACTTGAACTCGAAGACAGTGGAAACAGTTTGGTTCTTGCTGCCCTGCTGAAAGTGCCAAGACTGTTACCTACTATGTTAATATAATCAAAGCTATGATCATGATCTTTTCAACCTCAGGTACAAATACTACAGCAGAAAAGCAGCTGTCATTTTTTTTTTCCAAACGAACTGAAGAAAACAAGTAGAACATGTTGCTAATCCAAGCTGATGACAAGAGTGTTGGAAATTAAGAGACCTTTACTCCAAAAAGATCTTCAGTGGCTGGAGGCAGAGAATGTAGGAAATTTACTGTGGGCTGTAATAATTGCTGTCTGCCCTGGGAAATGGCATCAAGGCCAGAGCAGTCATGGCTCCATGCAAGCACATCCTCTAATTATTGAAAAACCTGTGTAGAGTCTCAATGTTAATCAGTCTCTCAGAGACTTCAGCTTTATGTAGTTAGTGCAGATTTATGGCATTTTTCTTTTCTTGTTATTAAAACTGATATTTCACAAGGAAGAAACTATCTCCAGACAACTGTTAAAATGCAAAGTTTCAGTCATAAAAGAGAACTGCAGGATTATTCTGAGACTATTCCACAGAGAACCCAAACAAGAAGGGTAAGAAACAAAACATCAAAGACACAAGGAAAAATGGAAAAAGATGAGACTTTAAAATATTAACTAAAGACGCAACAGTTGGCCTATAGATTCAAGAGGTTATAGTGTAATTAATTAAGTGCTTGTTACAATTAGGGAAATAAACAGTGCATATACTAATGCAACATGAATAATACATAACTGTAAAAAACAGTATAACAAATTGAGAGGTTTGCATGGCCATATTACCAGATTTATTTGCATTAGTTTATCAATTATGTCCTTAGAAAACAAACAAACCCAGAACTTTAAAATTCTATTACACGGCCACAGGTTGCTTCCTTTAACTAGTGACACAGTAATAGTGTAATATATGATTTCTGATTATTCCACTGGGATGATTTAAATTATATTTTGGTGAAGAAAGTCTGAAATACTATACACAATGATCTTTGCCAAATAATATATTTAATCAATAATGTTTCAGATTTTTTGCCAGCTGTGTCTGCAAATTCCAGGCAAACAAAGTGGAAAAAGTTGTGTGTCTCAAGATCTTTTCTCTTACTCTTACATATTACATCAACCCCTACTTTCCAGAAGTACCTGCCACTTCATAAATAGTAGAACCCTGGGAAAGTTCACAGGAATGAAACCATAAAAATTGCAAACTTCTGTGTCACTGACAGGATTTGAGAAGGGCTTGAAGGAGAGGAGGGGGGAGATGATGTGTTAGTCACACATCATTTAGTTGTTGTCATCATTTTGAAAAATATGAAATAACAGATCTGATTTGTCTACAGGTTTTAATTTGCTAGTGATGGCTCACTGCTCTTCAGTGGCCTAAATTAGCAACAAAATAATCTTTCTGGAAAGACGTGCATAAATACTCAATAAGAACTGACCATACATTGTACTTAAAACCCCGAAGAGCACATTTACTCTTTATAGAAAAAGACTGTGCAAGATACCCAATTATCTATAAGGCAACAAGAAGTTCAAAAGATGTAACCAGAATAAGCAGTGTGAATGCCCAAATCAGAGCACAAGACTGGAAGAAAAAAGGATATGCAAACTGACACCTGACATCAGCTCTTTTTTCTGCTTCAGATGCTAATGCCTGAAAAGAAAATAAGAACTAAAATACCACGGATATATGTGCAGGAAAGATGTAGAATGATTTCAAGTATAAAAACTTGTACGTAAAAGCAAGCAATGAGTTTCAAGAATTCTCTTATCAGCATACAAAGCTCAGATATAAAGACATCTAGGACACTATTTTAGACTAACTTACATTCCATAACCTTAACTATGATGGTATGATAACTTAAATGATGTTATGAGCACTCAACAGTGAATCACAGGCTGCAGTTTTTAGTACCTGATTTACTCTAAGGATGCAAACATTCAGGTACAACAATCAAGAAACATTAAAGCACTCAAATGCTTTATCTTCTCTAAAGATTATGACCAAGTCCAACTCACAACTGGAATTTCTCATTTTGGGTTTGAATCTGAACAAAGCAGCTAATCTTGGGAGGAAAAACATGCAGTGGTGTCGGTATTTTATTTGCAGAATGGCATTTGAAAAATGTATCCCCATATGAAGTAACTTGGTTACTGTCAACACAACTAGTACTGCAACAATTGTTGTAATAGCAAATAAAAATAACAGAGGAAGCATAGAAAGCTGTGCATGCTAGTGTGTTTGTGAGTCAGGCAAAAGTAATTAGATTGATGATTACTAATTACAGATTATAACACAGATGTCTATCAAAGATTGAAATCACTCTGTAATACTCTTTGTATATAGCAGTTTAGATCTACGTATTCTTACCTGTATACATTTCTATTTCTCAGTATTAGCAACCACTCTCTCCCTAAGTAGTAAAATGCACATCCAGAAAAATATGAGGGTTTCTCACCCTTTTATAATAACATCATGCTGAACTGCAACTGTATGCAGATTATATGTTACATATAAACATAGATATGAAACGCTAGATTTTCACACTTGTTTCTTTATCTGCATAATTGTAACCGTGCACTTGAATAAGTATGTTTGCTTTTCAGCACATTAATTTTAAAACAGGAAAAACAGAGTTTTGCTGATGAAATATGATGTGAAGTGTTACCGTTATAAAATACAGTATTCTATAGTAATTACTGCAAACTGCAGCATTGCTATTGTTACTTACAGTGTCCTAAATCATTGCTACAGAAATCCCAAAACACTTTCAGTGCACTGGAAAATTAACAATAGTTAGACAATTTACCTTTAAAATCATACATAAAATGATCAGCTATATTTATGTTCCACTTCAACTGTGCAAACATAGAAAAGAATAATACCTCTATTCTACGATACATTATCGTCAATTGAAGAAAATACAGCTGATAGCATCAAAAATATAAACAGAAATTGAATTTTCCGAAAGACTCAGTTCACAGCTTTTCTAACCCGTCACTTACTGGCCTTATAATAATTAAGGATTAGTCCACTTTTTAAAATAAATACCAGATTTTGGGGTAAGAAACTATCTAAGTGAACGAAATTTTTTAAGACTGAATGGCAGGTTTGATTAGAGCTTCTTCACTTATAAATGAAGCAGATACTCTGCAAAGACTTAAAATTTTAAATCAAAGTTGTTCCATTAAGCTACAGTGGCTATAAAAGAACATATGTATGATTTTCATTTTATTTCATTAACTATTTAGTGAATTTTGCTTCATTCTATTTTGTAAGCCATCCACACTTTTATGTTGACACCCTACCTTTGCCACTACCTGTACTAGACATTGTAAGTGGTGTCTTGATGTGTTCTCATGTAGATAATCACATTATGTGAGATGAATGGACCTTGACTAAATCTTTCCTGGGAAGAACAAAGTATAAAACTCTGATTTAACATCCACATGGATATGCCATAAGCAGTATCACCAGCTTTTCTGAGCATGCCCATATACAAAGTTTGCGTGTTCCTGCAGTCCTGCTTGCCTACTCCCTACTTGTATGGATACAGAATTTTGTTCCTCTTCAAGAGATGATATGAACATACTGAGAAAAATTTACTAAGATAAAGATGGAAAAACCAAGAGACTGCTCTTATGGCAAGAAAGGTCATTTTTCTATGAGTTCAAGGAATAATAACGAATTAGCTGTAAGTGAGAAAAACACGAGTATTTGAAGGAAAGCACTAGGTGCAAGGAAAGAGAATAACTAGTTTTTCGGAAACACCTGCTTGAAAACAAGCCAGATAACTATCTGTGTGTCACACATTTTTGTCTAGCTCTTGATAGTGTTAAAATTAAAAGCAGTCAAGTGTAGGATCTCTGCAATGCCCTTATTTCATACACTCCAGTTGTCACATTTCTCTGCTATGGTACTTTAAGAACCTATGCCAATTAATTCACAACTAAGGGAAGAAATACAAAATTCCTGAAGGCTCTTGGGGAACTTGTCTTTGTAGTGAGTCCTCCCTGGCTAGAGAGTGGGGACCCAGCTCTCAGAGAAGCATGTAAGACAGGGAAACCGCATGCTAAGACTGTATACAGAGACTAAAAGGCAGAGACTAAACTCTGCTCAGGTTGAAAAGGGTAAGGATTCACTATGAGGCCTTAGTGAGAATTCAGTTGCAAAGTTTACAGGGTAGACAAGAAGATGGCTGTTAAAATTACAAAGTTAGGTGATTATAAAATTATAATGTAGGTGATTATAAACCTTCATTATGCAAGATTCTTAACCCTGGCCTTAGGGTGTTACAGGCAAAAAAGGCTGGTTCTGCAAAGCAAATAGGATGAAATTTATTGATTTCCAAACTTCTTACCCAAGATCACTGTCCTAAGCCAATTCTACCATTTTTCTCTTCCTCTTTGGTCAACTTTGGTTTATCAATGCAGTCGTGCTGCTGCCAGTTCCAAATATGCACCTGAACTCTTTTCCCCATCAGATGGAGCAGTTCTAGCTAGCTCTTCCATTCTGTCCCCAACAATGAGACTCTCCATTTCTTGGGATGTTGTCTTACGGCTTTACCACGTGCTACTGACCTTCAATGAGCAGAGGCACAGATGCATCCTGGCTGAATCCTATATACTGGGTTCTGGAGACCATATATTCCTCTCAACAAGGCCAAGATCAAAGGCAGACTGGTGCTGACATTACAGTGTATCATCCAGTGGGTGATAATGTTGAATTTCATTATGGATGTTAGCTTCTAATCTTTCTGGCAGTAAACTCAAACTATTATCGTGAATACTGCCATAATCCATCTCACAGCTGAGCCATGTTATTAAACTACAATTTCAGTTCATCTTGTTTCAGGACTTAGCTGAAACTGTTTAAATAACATTGTCCAACAAATTATCATTAATCATCCTGTAAGAACATATATCTGGCAACATGTAAGACAAAGCTAAAGACTTATGTCATTATGACTGAATAGTAAGAATTGTTTATATGGGTTTTGAATTCACCAAGCCCCAAGAAAAGGAGCCCTTAGCAACATCCTCTTTTGTTTCTGGGGTTGAGAGATTTAAAATTCAGAAAAATTATGATCAGGATAGAGCAACGTAGACAATATGCCTGACTTTTCTGCATTTGAGGAAACTGTGATGTAGAAACACTATGTATATGTGTACTGCAGTTACAATAGTGAGAAGGTTGTCCACAGAAGAATCAATGCCAAAACCATCCATTTTCAATAAACAGTGTACTCTCCAAAAGCCTAATTCATAAGAAACCACCCGATACAAACTTCTGTTTCACATTTAGAAAAAAATGTCTCAACAGTTTTGGCCATGTGGCCAACACAAGAAAAAAGCATTTGTGTCAAAGGCTACTGCAACTGCATAGTAATACAGGCTTTTCAGGATTTATGGTCCTAAACTGTCATTGCCAGCTGCTGTCTTGAATTTTACCCTTCAAAAGATGTTATTTGACTAGATAAGCAAGCAGAAAAAGGGTAAGGCTAGATTGGACTGGTATTACTTTGAGTTACACTAAACACCCCTGCAGACCAAGGGAGAATAAATGTCACCTGTATCTCTGAACTCTTTGTTTTGAGGCAGATCCATAAAGAATGAGTGAGGCTGTTCTTTCCAGGGGCACGGTGGCTGGGGAACTCCTGCTCCCTTGTTCTGGACAACTTGCAACAAGTTAAAAAATCTTCCCTCTTTTTGCATGGTAGTGAAGAAAATCAGGCAAATGTTACTGACTCCAGTAATGTAATCATTCCAACAGAAGCTCTGTGCCTCAGCAGTACTTCACCGAATTCTCTGGTTTCATCAGCTTAGTTATTATTTTTATATTATCTGGCAATTTAGATACAGTTATTGTAGGTTCTTCAGGCTGTGTTAGATATTCCCTATACTCCCCAGAGTTTTGTATCCTGTTTTATACTTCTTCTCTTGTTTTTATCAGTTGTCGCCTATTGTGCCTCAGTATTTTACTCTTGGGTGCTTCAATTATATATGAATGTGATGTGCTTCACAGCAGCTAGTTTCCATTTGCCATCTAAATATCTTTATACATGAACTGAGTAACCTACATTTAACTTCACAGACAGTTGTGCAAATCTACTGTATTTCAGCTTTTGGTGTTGTGTTTTTGGGGTTTGTTTTCTGTTTGCTTTTATTTGATAATTGATTTCTAGCTGGTTTTTTCCTCTGCTTTCCAAATCAAAAATAAGAGGGGGGGGAAGAAGGTTAGGAAAGAAGTCACAGGGCCTGTCCCTAAAACTGAAGGCAAAGATGTTAGTGTGGGATATTAGAGGGCCCATCTGCCCTAAGAGGGTTAGTGTTACTGGCTGTCTTGATTGAGTTCATTTATGTAAGCTCAGCAATTTCTTTAAAAAATGTCTATCAAATGGAAGAGCAGCTAGTCTAGTTTCAATGCCTTAGTACTAGTAGTAATTATTTGCAAAGCTTTAGTAGTACCCCACAAGACTGATTTTCATAAGCGCTTTCATCCCATAATTAAGTAGAGGTTGTCCTCCTGGTACTCCTAAAAATAAGACACTTTGAAAATAAAGAGACAAGATCCCTGCTCTAAGAGTATTGCCTACACGGACAAAAGCCAGGTAAAGAAGGTCACAGGCATATGGACTGGCACTGACATTTATATGAATCTCCTTTGACTTATTTGCAAGGTCTAATATGTGAAAATATGTTTGATACTTGTGTAGGTTTTTTACATAAATATAAATACACTGAAGGAAAATCAAGTATACCTCACATCATGTTTACCAATGCTCCTTATACGTTATCATAGGACAGTGAAATAGCATTTAGTATTGAATTCTTATAACTTTGAGGTTGGGATGTAAGGTTTAAAATCATATGAAATAAGAAACAGTGCAGTACGTTATCAAAAACATCTTTCCTTTTATCACTTTTTTTTCCTCCCCTATTTGTTATATGTCTTCGCCTCAGTCTAAGTTATTCAGAAAATGTAGTGGGTAGAAAACATACACTGAAGAAAAATGAGCTGCCCACAAAATTTATTGACCACGAGTGTTACAAGGGTGTTCCCACTTCTTAAAGTTACTTCACAAAGTAGATAATGTTCAAAATCATGGAAAGTACGTGGGCTTTTAGAGAAAATCATGTATTAAGACTAATACAGCATTTTGTTAACCAGTCATCTTGCTGCTTGCATCGGAACTTCATACACAAACATACATTTAATGTAATGCCAGTGTTCAGATAAACTTATAAAACAATAAGCATATATTCTTGTAGGAAAAAAAATATATCTCACTACTAGAAGAACAGAGAATAGCTGCAGAGGGGCAAAAGTAATTCAAAGCAGGCGGGTTCAACATATAGCAATATAACGTATTTATTTTGATTTTTGCTTTTCTGAATCCCATTAGCACTTAACGCACCTTTTAGGCTATTTTGAAATAATGTTAAAAGTACGCAATTTGGAAGGACTTTTTTAATCAATTGTTAATCCATGATTTGAGTGGCAGTCTCACTAATCGGGAAAGCAGCATGAACAGGCAGTAAGTAAATACAAATCAAAATGCATCAAGAAATAAATGTCTGAAAAAAAACCAGCAATGCACTGGGGGATTTTCTGACTTCAAATCTGTGCAAATACAGATTGAGCTTAAGATGTGTGGTTATTGGTTAAACAATTTTTAATCAAGTATAAAGACCTATGTGCTCTTAAATGGATAATTTATGTGCAATGTTATTGTCTCTCAAGGTTTAATTAAATGTTTGCCTTGTGGCTAATCAGCTACAATTAATAAATGAAGCCTATATTTATGTCACTGATAGGGAATGTTAAAATGGCCTCCATTAGAATTTCAGTATCACTTTTGTGGCTGGCTGGTAACAACAATCTAATGTATCAGAAACTTAATATATTTTTGTAAGGACACTAAGACAAAATTACATTAATATAGTGCAATGTTTTTATCACAGTGCATAATTTTAAGTTCACTTTGGAAGTAAGTACGAAGTACTTAATGTAGAAGTATATGCCTGCAAAGTGCTCTTCATCCCCAAAGTTTCCAAAGTTCAGTTTAAACATCTACTATACCTAAAAAGAGCAACACTTCTTAGCCTTATGTATACAAAAGAGTTTACACAGTGGAGCAAAAACATCCATTAATCACTGGACCCACCGAACCCAAATGATTTGAACTATCTCTGGCATGACGCATAAAACGTTGCTGTAGGACTATGTCACAACACCACATAATTTTTCTTGACATGGCCTTTCCATGCCTTTTTCACTCCTGCTACTTTAAGTTATAAACCTCAGTAGATGAGGATTTACAATGTAGGTGAGCCTGTGATGCATATTCTCCCACCTGAATACATTATACAAATCACAGGCCAACTGAGAACAGGCCAAAGGCAATGCTGGCCATCACTGACAGTGTTCCAGAAGGCAGCTAGAAAGAGAATTTCAGATCTCCTGACCCAAAAGGCATCTGTTCTATGTAGTTAACATATTGCTATGTATCATCTACACTGCAGTAATGCACAAAGGTCTCAAGGCTACACTCCATCATGAAACGTTATCTGTAAATAATACGTAGATACTTATATCTTAGGTATGTCTGTATCAGTGTTTTAAGAGGCAATCAATGGGTGTCACCAGAACTACAGCACAATAACGGAAGAAGAGTTTAATAGCTAAGTAAGAATAAACAAACTTCAAGGTCCAACTTCAGAGTTTGAACTTACTGGGGGGAAAAATTATCCTTCAGTGCAACTTGATATGAGCAGCTTTTGCTGGCAATCTTTCTGATTACCTCAAATTATTTTTTCATCAATTTAAGCAGAATTTGTCAGACAAGAAAGAAAACTGTACATGATAATTCTGTTGTCATCACTTAAGTCACTAATTTTGATTGCACCTCCTTTGATTTAGTAAGACTCTCATTCAGCCACAAGTTATACCAGGCACAGAATCATAAAATTCACTCAGAGGAATTTGAAAGACTGTAACTACCACTGTCTTCTATTAGTATTAAAGAAAGGCATAATTAATTACAGTACAGTAAGGATATTGGCTGTATATTTTTTCTCAGGAAATGAAAACTTATTTGAGAATAACTTATTTCTCTTGGGGTTGGAAAGACATCTTTATCTGTAAGTCACTGTTCTTTTACACAGGCTTCCACCTCTTGCAGAATGAAAACTATACAAATTAATGTATTAGAGCTATTTAGCTCAGTTCTCCATTAAACAAAGCTTGTCACAACATACATGAGAATAAACAGACAACGACACACTGAATACCCAAAACACTGTAAAGTTTTCTAAAGGTGATTACAGTGGCTGTTTCTATTGTTTACTAGTATCAGTTCTACACATAAAACATTTTCTTAAAAATGTTCTATAGGATAAAGTGTCTTACCCTAATTCTGATTACTATTTTCCATTCAGTCATGAAGGAGACCTTCAATCTCACTTGCCTGAGGCACTGAGAAGCTCCAGGTCTTTGACGCTCATGAAAGAAAGATAACAATCACTCTTCAGGGGAGAGAGATCTTATTATACGTACCCTGTGGGGTTTTTTTATCCTTTATTAGACTGCACCTTTGTGGGCCTTTAATTTCTTAATGGGTTGTTTATCTTTTCCCCCATAATTCATGATGATAAGCTAGATGTCACATAGATCTTGGTATGGTGATGAAAAAGTGGTACTGATGAGCCAAGTCAGTGATGTAGTTTGATTAACTTTTTAATATACAATCTTTCTAGAGAGTTTTCAAAAGAAGGAAAAACAAAGAAATTGACAATGTTACCTATGTTTCAGTAGGTGAAAATCTACCTGATGCATAGCTATACATCTATGAGTACTAATACCTGAAATAACTAAACATTACCACAGAAGCAAGAGGAGACATTAATGGGGTAAATTTTTACTTACTGTAACAAATGGGGGAGTTGGGGGGGGAGGGGAGAAGGGGAATGGGAAAGGGAGCAGGACTGAAGATATTAAGTGCATGCTGGGGCACTTTCCTGTGCAATGCCTACAATGGCTTGCTATAAAAGACTTAACAGCATGAGTTTTGAAAAGCAGTATTGTTTGTGACTCCATCATTCATGAATAAGTTTATTAGGTGATCTCAGGTAAATGCTAATTAAACTTTTGTACAATGCCACTTTTGTTTATCCTATACACATCTGTGTTAGGTTACCATGAATCCAGTTATCATTTGTAATAAGTTTGAAGTACAGTATCTTCGAACTTTCTGGGACTACAAATGAATGTTTCTACCTTCTTTTCAACAACGCAAAACTCAAATTTCTAGGCAGGCAGAGCAATAAGGCCTGAAGAGGAGAATTTTTTGCCTGTTGTAGCCCTTATTTCAATGTCTGAGGAAATGCTACTTTTGTAATAAAAAAAAAAAAAAATACATTTCCTCTTTTTTGTGGTATTTGTGGTATTTCCTCTTCCCTAGTACCGGCTTCTACCAGGGCACATTCCGTACTTTGTTACTAAAATAGCCATAGCTTGTTTTAGTAAACCATAACTATATTTATTCTCCTTGCAACTATATGCAGTTCTATTTTGGTTAGTTTCCCATTACAGTGTTTGAACCAACATAAGCAAAGAGAAATGGAAATCTTGATAAAACAAACGCTTATGGTGTCTAATCCCTTTGCTCTAATGCTGCTGTGGAACACTTCCATCTAAATACCAGATGCAAGCTATAGCAAGATGAAACATGACAAGAACCATGAAGTGAAGAGTTTGGAAACTTGAATTCTCAGACAAATATTTGGCTCTTTCCTGAATCTATTATGCCAGCAATGGAACTCAACAATAATCTAGTGTATCGATGCTTAATATGTATATAGTGAATAGCAAGACTACAAATCCTTATTGTAATTTTTACACCATAAGTTTGTTCGATCTTCCTCAGCACTGCTGTATCTGTCTCATCACTCAAATAGAAAGCGATGATGTCGAGACATTGATGAGGTTGGTTGAACAGCATGCAAGTGCCACAGTAAAAAAGCAGCAGAAATCTTTAGTCAATACGATACTACTCGCTCAGATGTAAAGACGTATTAGCCATAAAGAAAAAAATCAGAGCAAAATCCTCCAGTTTAGCTGTGTATTTCAACTGCCTCTAAAATTAAGAGATGGCTCTTGTAGGAAAAGTAACTTTTATATTCAGTTATACTTTATCACTGTCAAAAAGAGCAGTACCAGGTCTTGCCTGGCACTGCCTTCCCTGGCTAGTTATTACCTGTACCAGGGCCCCTGCTTGTGAGGGCTCTGTATTTACCCTGCTTACTTCTTATTGTGCCATCTTCATGCTGGTACCTGACTAGCAAGTTTTGCAGCTTCACCAGTACCTACCAACAAAGCAACTGGCCAACACATAGCAAAACTAGGCTTCATACTACCAGACTGGTCCACAAAATCCTCGTGCTCATCTCTAAAGAAATAAGAGGGATGTCATGAGTGGTCCCGAGTAAGGTACCTAAATATGGTTTTGAAGAGTCTACTGTGAAAGAAAAACTTTATAATGTACCTGGGGAAGCATCTTGTGTGTGTGCAAGAGAAAAACATTTCTGGTGGTACTTGACCTATGATAACTACTTAGAGCAGCAACTTCCATATTTCACTAATGTAGGGACATCAGAAAGGTAGAAATGCTTTTTACCTCTCACATGCTTAAGGAAAAGATGCAGAGGAAAAAGGAATTATTTTATGGAAAAGATAATCCATTTGGAGATCTGACAGGCTTTCTGTTATTTTGTTTTGAAGAAAGTTCATAAAGAACATTGAAAATTGAGGTTAGAAGTACTGACTGCAACACCTTACAGGATCTGTGTCCAGGAATTCTCTGGTGTTCTTAATTTTTGTGTATTTCACTTGCTGTGAAAAACGCCAGTAATAGTACAATCAACTTCTGATTAAAGTTTGTGTCAAATCAGTGCTAGTTCAGTATGCCATCCAAGGTCTCAAAGAGTTGCAGAATCTTCTCATTCACCTCCTTTTGACTCTGGCCCTGGGTCTGGTGAAGGAGGAAGATTGACTAAAGAGATCCTGACAACTTCAAAGATTATTTCTGTTCCATCAGCCTGTCATGTCTCCACACCTGCAGGTACAGCAGCCAGCACTAGCTTTTGTACTTTTTGTGTACTTTGCACGCTGATTGCTGCCAGGCAGCACGCTCAGTGTTGTCCCCCTCCAGTTCCCTGATTTTGTATTTTGGACATTTCAACTTTTTCTCTTTTTTTTCCCATATTTTTCTCCATGATCTCTTTAGTTTTCACCAACTCTCTCTCTTCAGTCTCTTCTAAAGCAGAGGAGTGGTGACACTTTGGGTTTTTTCTGCAGCGGGCAGGTTAGCAGGTAACAGGAAAATCAAAACTACCAGGGACCAAAACCAGAGAGTTAGGCAGGAGTCAAAACCAATTTTTTCTTTCTTTTTTTTTTTTTTTTTTACATATAGAGTAATAGTGAACAGGTTATTACCTGGTTTCATGAGCAGTATTCAAGTATTCAGTATTTAACAGTATCCAGATACGTTCTGGTAGGTTTTTGGTATTGACGCATTTAAGCACAGACAGTATATTAGCAATTCCTTTTTCACACAACCATTAAAACTGCACAAACACATTTCCTAAGCATATCAGCTACTCAAAAGGATCAATATATTACACTTTTTGCTCCTTTAGATTACATTGTTTAATATACCAACATCTGAACACCAAGTTTTGCTCAAATAAATTAATTTTTCATACAAACAGTTTTTGCAAAGTTGATAAATTATTATCCTTTCTTGGACATTCTCAGTACTTACAGCATTGGGAAAAGTCTACCCCAGTGACAGGAACAAAAAGTATTAGCGATTGAAATTTTGGGGGTTTTTCCCATGGACAGATACCCTTTCCCTTCAGGACTTGCAGGCCAAACATTTCTAGACTGATTGTATTGGTGCTGCCGCACAGCATTGTAAAAGGAGTTGCTTTCATCCTTAACCACAGAAAGGCTACTGCCTCTTCATATTATTATATAGATATAGACTGCCTAAGATTCTTTGCTAAAGAGTGTTTTCTCTAAGTTACATATTGTTTGTCATGCAGGATCCTTTGAACACATCCCATAAAACAATTCTTAGTTTGCTTCCAGGTCAAATGAAGTATATATATGCTTAACACCGAAGGTGTAGCCATGGTATAAAATGGCCACTTGTGAAATACTTCAGGTATCATTCCAGAATATTACCATTAATTTAAATTCTGCTGGTTTATCTTTTCAGTTTTTACAAGGATTTTTTTTTTTTGCATAGGATATAACTGTGTTGCTGAAGTGCTTAATCGAAAAAGCTACATGATAATAAGTTCAATATGTGAAAAGTGCAACTTTTTTAAGAAAACAAAGTCTGTTTGCCAGGCTCTATTTTCCTGCCAGGATATACGTATATGTTTTTAGCAGAAACCCATGTTAATTGGAATTATTTGTCATCTTTTAAATTCCTTATTAACTGAGTTTTATATTGGCTATTCCATCTTTTGCCTGTGACCATTGTCACACTGAAACTACTATTATCCTACTTATTCCTTTAAAGTATTAGACCAATAATTGCTTTACCCTCTTTATGTAAATGTCAGTGTTCCAAGACCTTCTGAATATGAAGAATGACAATGCATACAACTTCTTGACACGTTCATTCAAAACTCTCCTATGCCAGTTTTCTTTTAGTAACTTAAGTTGGACTGTCCTCCTGCATTACCACTTGAATAGAAAACAACTCTTCAGTTGTTAC
Source organism: Nycticryphes semicollaris (assembly GCA_013400055.1). Taxonomy (NCBI): domain Eukaryota; kingdom Metazoa; phylum Chordata; class Aves; order Charadriiformes; family Rostratulidae; genus Nycticryphes; species Nycticryphes semicollaris. The sequence goes on from VXBJ01004310.1 coordinate 850,795, forward strand.
AACGTAACTGTCAGCTGCTGTCTTCCCAAATGCACAGAAAAATGTATGTGTTTTAATATCCCACATTTCTCACTAATTATGGTTAAAGCTGATTTCTTCATCCCTTAATAAGGTCTTTTCACTATTCAGATAATTTTCTATATTCTATAGGTGAAAAAAAAATTTCCTCATTTTAACTCTGTTGACCGTATGTATATTTCCCATATGACCTTTTACTTCCCACAGTGATTTTCCACAATTCCTAGCTTCCAGCGTACATGTATGATACCGCATTCTTCCTTCTGTTTCATAGATGTTTTGCTACTAAACCACCCTGAATTTTCAGCAAATGTATTCCTTAGTTGTGGGATTACTATTTGTGGAAATGTGGGCTAACATCCTTAAACAGTTTCCAATTATCGTTCTCCCATTTCAGATTAAATTTTCTCCCAACTGATCTACCTTATAATAGTATTCACCTTCATAAAATTATTCCATTTGAAACATTAAGTATATATATATACATATATATATATTATCGGTTTGGACTTTATTCTGCTTGCACATAACTAATGTGATCATATCATTATCAGGTATACCTAAATTATGGCTAATTTTTAGTTCTGTGGTCAATTCTTTTTCATGTGACAAGATGAGGTCTAATACAGCATTCCCCTGTGTTGGGTGTAACACTTTTTGAGTTAGGACATTGACATTTAAAGTATTTTGAAATTCCAAGTACATTTTGACACTGGCAGCATGAGACCTCCAGCATATGTCACTCAGATTGAAATTCACTACATTACAGAAGTGTTTTCCCTATATGTTGTAGGTGGGCAAGGTATAGGTCATGCTGCTCTCTAGTGTGATTTGATATCAACTAAGTACCCTGTCAACTTCTGACTCATCTGTTAGAACAATGACCCATAAACATTCAAGATCATTTGCTTCCGATTGCCATCAACTCAGAAACAGGTAATGCCATTTTTGGAGTGCTTTCTGTCCACTTGATCCTTCCAAAATAGATTACAACAATTGATTTTGACATTCCAGTTTTCCAAACAGTTTTAGCAATAAAAACTAGGTCAAGTCTGTGCTAAAAAATGACCTCTTCTGCTGGTGTCAAGTTTCCAACAGTAAAAAAGAGACTATTGAAACATGTCTGCTCTTTGTACTCCTTAGCATCCTGATTATGGTTTCTCTTATCATTTTCATTTGCACTTACCAAAACTTCGTTAGTTTCTTCTATTTCCATTTCTTTTAAGCTCCCAGACTCCCTAGCCAATCCGTCCTTCAGAACACTTCATTACAGTAAATTAAACAGCAGGCTCTCACCAACAGAAAGTGACAAAATTTTCCACAAACCAAAAGCCTTCATGTTATGTCACTTACTTAGAGATTAAGACTAGTCTTTTCTACTTGCTCTTTTCCACAGCTCAGACGTCCTGAAGGATGTCAGAGAAGATCAGAGGTCCTGAAAGAAGAAAGTCTGCTCACTGCAAGCGTTCATCTATAATCTAAGAGGCTGCCCGCAGACCTTCCTGTAAGTATCGATGTGATATTGTCACTGACTCCTTGCTTGCCAACTTCAGAAACTTAGCTTTGAGAGATGCTCCCATTTGAGATAAACTCATCCGGCGCTCATTTGAGCCACACACCAACACCGCCCGTTAGCTGGAGGCCCCGTTCACGCCGAACACCATGCCGACTTCTCACAGCTTCCACGTTTTTCATGGTCGAAATGGGACTTTGTGGCTCGCCTCGCCCGCGGGCCTCTGGGCTTGTTCCTCACGCCTCGGCGGCCGGCCGCCTCACAGAGCCCCGGGGCAGAGCTGCCTCGCCCCGGGGCGGCCACAAGCGGGCGGCGAAGCCAGAGGACGCCGAGTTCGGGGAAGGCGGCGGGACCCGAGGCCCGGCCCTCGTCGCCGACCGCCCCCGTCTCCATGGGGAGGACGCGGAGCAGACGGCGGCAGCAGGGCCGGGGCGCCGCGGGCCACGAACGCCACCGGCCGCCGTCGGCTCCCCGCCCTGAGGAACAGGAGCCGTTGCGCGCCGGCTGAAGGCCTCATCCTGCAGCTGCGCCATGAGTAGAGGTCCGTTCCCCTGGACAGTTCAACTACTATTTTTATATATAGGCTTGGTTTTTTTCAGGGCCTGAGACAATACCAGAGCCAAGGGTTAAGGGTATGTAGCATATGGGGGTGGGTAACACGTGACGCTAGGGGTGTGTTTTGGGGCGGGGTGGGGAAGTGTACTTGTCTAGTGGGAGGCAGGGCAGGTAGAAGACATCCTCGCACAGCGTTGGAGGAGGTCCGGAGTATGGGTTGAGCACCTTAAAACCAAGTGCTAGCTGGGGCCATGCCTTTCTCCAGGTTACCTGGAACAAATTACACCTACTACACTGGCTGTAGATTTTTAAAATTTACTGGCTTTTCAAAAATCACATTTCAGTGTCATAAAGTGGTGTGGCTGTAAGTCTGGTCCTGTCACACATGCTTTTATTTTAATGAGATGCTGGGTAGCACCTCATGTGAGCAGCAAATAGATCCGCAAAGGCAGGTGGATGTAGCCATCCCCACTTCGTAGGCTGCTCCCCTTGCTGGGAAACCCTCCCCCTCTAGTTAGGCTTATACGTGCCTCAGAAATGTGTGGGAAGAGCTAGGTGGGGTGAACAGGTTTCCTAAAAAGTGCCTGAAAAGGCAATTCGATTAAGTTGGGCTTTTACCTTCAGCTTCAGTGCATGCTGGAGCGATTCCAGCCTGTGGGGAGATTCCCTCGATCACATCATTAAATATAGCACTTCCGTCGGAACAAACTGTGCTGCCTTGTCTTTTGCTGAATTGCATGAGTTATGTAAATGAGATGGGGCTTGGGCTTTATAATAAAGGAGGAAAGGGGTTAGCAGTCTTTAAATTAATATAACTGCACCTGTTTCAGAAGGACATGGTGCTGATACCTTCTATCGTGTGTCTCTGCAGATGTAATTGTAAAGATTACAGTTACCTTGGAAATGATGGGAAAACACCATCCATTTCACTGTGAAAGCAACCTCCCACCTCTAAAATAAAAAAAAAATAGACATGAAGCAGATTCTTTTTTTCATTCTCAATCTTTGAGCTTGAAATAGAAGCCAGGGCAATAGTTTTAATCCTTGTGAGGCAGTAATCGACTCTGAAAAATGTCTGTGATTGTGGCTCCTGTTGATGTGAGACGGGTGCGTGCCAGCCTGTCTTACCCTATACTTGATTCCTGTGCAGTGTGAACCTGGACCAGGTGGACTATTATATGCTCCAGCCAGGTCCTACATGGGTGCAACCTGGAGCCTGAGACCTGTGGCATGCTAGAAAGTACACCTACCTGTAAATTGCTTTTCATGGTTGCAGTGGCTCTACCAGGGCTTTTAGGGTCTCCTCTCAGCTGCTTACCACCCCTGCCTTTTCTGCCCCACAGCAGCAGACAATCAGCTCTCCTGACTTGCCAAATTCAGCAGCTGCCATTAAGATGTGGTCTGCTTGCTTTTTCTCACCTAATACTTCAAAACTAAGAGGCTTTTAGAAAGGTTTGCATCTTCTCTCAGTATTGTTGTTCTAAAGTTTAATTGCTATTTCTTACTGAATAGCATCTTCCTAAAAAGATATTTTCCTTTCTATATTGCTTATGGATACAAACCTGTCATTCTCTGTAAGAAATGTAATCTTTTGTAGTAATGAATTACCCATAGTTTTTATTCTATTGATTTCTTTTTGCGTTATACACTTGTGTGAAATGTTCCTGCCTCTAATTGTAGATTTGTTTATTTATAAATAGGTTTTTTTTCTTTTAAATGTTATTGTTAATACTAATCCCTGAAAGAATGACTTAGGGGAAATATATTTATCTTGTCATTATTTCCACCTATATTTTTCTTTGTTATTCAATTCTAAGTATCACAATTTAAAAAATTACTTCATTGCAGCAACATATTTCATCAATGAAATGGCTTTTGATCCTGGAAAGGCTAACGTAGAAAATATTTGCTAGTCTGATGCTGATCATTCAGCATCAAGTTCATTCATATCTAACATTTATTCCCCGTAAAATAAATTTCCTTTCACTAAATGTAGTGAATATTTAAATTCNNNAGGTGTTAAATTTTTCAATTCCCCCCCCCCCCCGCCCCCTTATATTCTGTTTTCCCATCCCTATTAAAAGTTTGTGCCTTGAGGCCTACCAGCAGGGCATGCAATACTACATTAAACCAAATTTAAAAGTAAGGGTGCTCCTGCTGCTAACGTCCTCAGATCACAGACATGCAAAATGAAGGAACTGGCAGCTGAAACTTTAATGGTAGGAAGTGTAGACTGAATACTTGGGGAAAAAACACAGTATCTCTATGTGACAAAAAAGTCCTATTAGCATTTATGTTCTTCAAAATGACGTTAGACAATTCTACTAACTGTGGGGCTTTCGGCTTTTGTTTTAAGTAAACCCCTGTGTTGTAAGTATACTATTACTTACATTTTTTATTCAAAAGATTGTTACTATTATGGTTATGTATTTCAAATGTTAATGGAGTGACTATTGTTATTGCACACTGCATGTTCAATCATTTCTCCACCTTACATATTAACTTAAAATATTGTTAATACTTGGACCTAGATAGCTAGACGAATCACATGCAAATAAGATTCCTGCATCAGTTGTCCCTGTGCAAATGAAAAGCACTCCAATGAAAGAGAAACAAAACGTTGATAGTAAGGTCACAACCATTCCTATGCATTATGTCCTACTGAAGTAGTGGAGGCCTGAAAAGATGTGTGGGAGACTGGAGTCCAGTTTCACATGTAGTGCACTGAAAATAAGAAAGTTGAGTGGGAAGCAGCACAAGAAGGATGAAAAACCACATCACTGTGAAGATATTGTTTCAAGCAAAGTTGGTTTTGTTTATTTGTTTTAGTTAAAATGAACGTGTTGCCTCAAGCAATCCTACAAAGCCCAGGGGAGCATCCCAAGTTCATGGAGCAGACTGTTTGCCCCTCATTAGACTTTGCAAGGTATGTACCTCTTTCCTTTCAGGGTATCGTTTTTACTGTGAATAGCTTCAGTCAGTTATGCCGAGGGGACAAATTATGTTTGCTTTTTTGCAATATTTAAAACTGCAAAAATCAGAGGCAAGGAAATTCTCTTTTTGGAAAGTTTCATAATTAAAAGGAAAAAAAAAAAACGAAATAGGAAATGTGTTCTCTTTAAGGTAGATTTTTCATCCTATTTTTTCAAAACCCCTTCAAGAGGCATAGGAAGTTATTTCCATTTAGCATTGATACAAATGTAGGTCATTGGAAATGTACTTATTTGACCTAAAAACACATGACATTTATAACACTAGCTTGAAAAACATTATCATGTACTTAATAACTGAGAGAGTTAACAACAGTGCCATAATACTTTCAAGTCCTCTTCATGTAGGTACATGCCTATGTGNCTTCATTGCAGCAACATATTTCATCAATGAAATGGCTTTTGATCCTGGAAAGGCTAACGTAGAAAATATTTGCTAGTCTGATGCTGATCATTCAGCATCAAGTTCATTCATATCTAACATTTATTCCCCGTAAAATAAATTTCCTTTCACTAAATGTAGTGAATATTTAAATTC
>VXBJ01004310.1:856639-872384 GCA_013400055.1 Nycticryphes semicollaris
GCAAAATGAAGGAACTGGCAGCTGAAACTTTAATGGTAGGAAGTGTAGACTGAATACTTGGGGAAAAAACACAGTATCTCTATGTGACAAAAAAGTCCTATTAGCATTTATGTTCTTCAAAATGACGTTAGACAATTCTACTAACTGTGGGGCTTTCGGCTTTTGTTTTAAGTAAACCCCTGTGTTGTAAGTATACTATTACTTACATTTTTTATTCAAAAGATTGTTACTATTATGGTTATGTATTTCAAATGTTAATGGAGTGACTATTGTTATTGCACACTGCATGTTCAATCATTTCTCCACCTTACATATTAACTTAAAATATTGTTAATACTTGGACCTAGATAGCTAGACGAATCACATGCAAATAAGATTCCTGCATCAGTTGTCCCTGTGCAAATGAAAAGCACTCCAATGAAAGAGAAACAAAACGTTGATAGTAAGGTCACAACCATTCCTATGCATTATGTCCTACTGAAGTAGTGGAGGCCTGAAAAGATGTGTGGGAGACTGGAGTCCAGTTTTACATGTAGTGCACTGAAAATAAGAAAGTTGAGTGGGAAGCAGCACAAGAAGGATGAAAAACCACATCACTGTGAAGATATTGTTTCAAGCAAAGTTGGTTTTGTTTATTTGTTTTAGTTAAAATGAACGTGTTGCCTCAAGCAATCCTACAAAGCCCAGGGGAGCATCCCAAGTTCATGGAGCAGACTGTTTGCCCCTCATTAGACTTTGCAAGGTATGTACCTCTTTCCTTTCAGGGTATCGTTTTTACTGTGAATAGCTTCAGTCAGTTATGCCGAGGGGACAAATTATGTTTGCTTTTTTGCAATATTTAAAACTGCAAAAATCAGAGGCAAGGAAATTCTCTTTTTGGAAAGTTTCATAATTAAAAGGAAAAAAAAAAAACGAAATAGGAAATGTGTTCTCTTTAAGGTAGATTTTTCATCCTATTTTTTCAAAACCCCTTCAAGAGGCATAGGAAGTTATTTCCATTTAGCATTGATACAAATGTAGGTCATTGGAAATGTACTTATTTGACCTAAAAACACATGACATTTATAACACTAGCTTGAAAAACATTATCATGTACTTAATAACTGAGAGAGTTAACAACAGTGCCATAATACTTTCAAGTCCTCTTCATGTAGGTACATGCCTATGTGGTTTTCCATTCCATTGCACTCATTTCTCCTTTGAGGTACTTAGAGACATACATTTTTGTCTCCCTCAGTGAGTGCTTGTCTCTCAGATACTACTCATCTGCTCTTCCCCACTGTGCTCTTTTTCTTAGAATTCCTTCCATTTCAGAAAGAATTGTGATTATTTTCTTCTTCCTCCTCTTCAATTTTTGTTGTTCTTTATTTTTCATTCTGAAAGGTGCAGCACATCTCAGAGTTCAGCAGCTGCATGTCTTTGTCTGAAAGCAGTAAAAGTCAAGAAATAGTCTATCCATGGGCTCAGTCTTTCCGAGAGGCTCATACCAAGGGATGTCCTCTCACACACTGAGTCTAAGTGTGTGCATAAGAGTATGCAGTGATGTCTTACAGTTGTTTCAAGTTTTTTTAAATCTTTTTTGGCTGGAGTCATGTTCTGCAGCCATCACTTTTTCCAGTAACTGCTTTCCTGAAGAACTCACCCCAGAGGTGGGAGACTTGGTTTTTCCCTTTACTTTGGGAGTTTCATGTTCAAGAAGATCATTCTGTAGTAATTCCATAGAAGTTGTGCCTATTCACAGAAAAGGTATGTTTGATGCTGTTGGTTGAAACCATGCTGTCGATGCTTACTGAGTAGAGCTCTGCCATTTGGTAGGAAATTTTGAGAAAACTGGAGTCTGAGTTAACAGAATAGGCAGTGGGGATAGAAAGTTAGGTGCAAATGAGTTATGCACCTTTATTCTGTTCTTTGATTGAAAAGCTAGGTGTATTTACCACAAAGTTTATTTCTAGGAAAAATATCAGTATCGTTTTGCTGTGTAGACTGGGTAACAGAAATAGTTATTGGAATGCGTTGTCTAAAATGTAAACTCTGGGATAGGAATCCATTGGATTTAAATACAATTGTCTTTCAGAAGCGAGTGATTTAAAATTAAATAGGAGCCAATTTACAGGTGAAATAGACTTTTTTATAAACTATTTATGAAATATAGTGAGTCATCATGGAAACACTGGAGAAATAAGGCTAAAAAAGTTTGGGAAAAGCAAGTGACAACATCTGGAAGAAAAAAACCAATGCCTGTTAGCCAGTGCTGGCCTCACCTCATTTCCCTGTTAAGAAACAATGTCCATTCCAAGTCACAGCCTCAGTTCTTCATATTAATTGCTTTTATTGTTTTTAATTCTCATTGCGTATAACAAGACATTTTAAAATAATGATTATTTGAGTTTTGTCCTATGTATCATCTACCTGTCTTTTCTGTGTTATTGCTACATTAACGTCATTGATAATAACAGCCAGGATAAGCTAAGTTATTTTAAATTCTGTACGATGTATGTAGTAGTTTGTAGTTGCATGAGTGCAATGCAAGGTATTGCAAGCTTACGTAAACAGTAATTGGTTTGCAAGTTGACACTTTTGGTTTTTTCCCTTGACTGTAGTTGTCTTTAAGCTAGAGGGTGTTATCAAGCAGAACTCAGAAATTTATGTCTTAACTATAAGGCAGGTGACATTTTAAATTGTAAATGATTCTATGGGCTTTTCCCCTGATTGTTTTTTATTAAAATACTTTGAGAAGATAATGAGAAGGCATCAGGCTTCCCTTTGTTCCAGTTTGAGGTGATTTTTAACTGCAGGGTGGATTAAATTGCAAGTTCATAGGGAAGCCTAGGAATTTGCTTGGTTTAGTTTGGGGGTTTGGGCTCCCCTCTCTCCTCATACCTGGTGTGTTCTCTATGTGCTACTGATGTGCAGAAAGCTAATTTTTGCAGTCTTAAAGTAAAAATGTCAGTCAGGGGTTTTTGTCTTCAGTGTTGTCTATTCAATACTTTATAATTATCCAGAGATACTATTTTTCATTTTTTTCTATTACCTCATATAAGCCTATTGTGTGTTGATGTTTTACATCTATTTGAAATATACAATAATTACCTTATCTTCATTATACTAATGACATTATGCATCCTCCTAAATTGTGTCTATTTTTGTGAAATACTGAAAATTTTGGTAGTGATTATATTTTTGGTATTGACTATAACTGCATTTTTATAGCAATATCCATAAGGTGTACATTTTGCGCGGTCAGCAGCAACTCATATGGATTGTGTTATGTACAGCTTGAAAGCACAAGCCTCTGTCGGTGCAGCTCAGCAGTACTAAATTCTGGAGCAAATTTAAATGCCCTATTTGTGCTGGAAGTTTTCACTATTATGTTGTTTTAAATACAGACGTGTCAAAATACCTCTAGATTGCTTAGCTGGTTTGTTTTCATTTAAATGAACTTCATGAAGTGTCTTTGGTATTCTCAGAACAATAAGGAGCATGATGATTATATTAGCTAACATTATGAAAAGAATTTACTCTCATTGTTGTAATGAAAGACAGCAGTGTAATACAGATGGAGAAAGAGAGAAGTAATAGATTTATGTGGAGCACTAATGTTGAATTTCTTTTATCTTTGAGTGATTAACCAGACAATCTTTGTGCTCTTTTAAAGAATAAAAATAAATTCACATTATTTTTATGAAGATAATATCCTTTACAGTCAGGATATCAGAATCTATTTAAATACAATTTATGGTCAGTAAGTGCATATTATCCTTTAAAATTCAAGGCATCTCTTGTGTATCAGAGCAGAGATGCAAAGAGATGCTCAAGTGAAAGGTGAAATGATGTACAGTTCAAATTTTAAAATTAGATCCATGCATCCTGAAATTTGCTTTTTATTTTAATGCCCTTTGAATTACCTTCTTAGTGTTCACCTTTTGCAATATGCTGCTCAAATTGTGGATAGTTGAGAGCAGTATTAAAAGGCTGCATTTCACTAGGGAAAACATTTTGGCTTGGGTTTGAGATTTTATTTTTTTTTATCTTTGGAAAAGATAAATAAGAAATAGATGGGACCACTCTGGTCCATACTGATAATGCTTCTGGTTTAGAAAATAATTTAAACACAGATTGCTTAATCAATTATTCTTTATTTAGCTAAGACACAATTTATTCTAGTTCAGACAGAAATATAAGATAACCAAGTCCTTGAAAGCTAATACCACCTCTGTTTTCTTTCAGAAATAAAGATTTGAAGTAGCTACAGACCAAAAAGTTAAAAAGATATTCGTATATGTTTATAGACTGTTTGATATATTACTTTGTCAATATTTCAGTTTTTAGCTCTACTTGGCAATGCTAATATATTATACATGCTGCAGAAGTCTGTTAGCACCTCACAGTGTTTCTTTTAATTTTTTTCATTTAAATTTAGGATTCATTTGATCAAAGACAAAGATGGCATAGATGATTATTTGGCGAAGAATATCAAAGGGCTGTCAAAACAAGAAGCTGCTGCGTAAGTTGGCTTTTTTGAGGCATTTTAACATCCATAAGTTTATTGTTTCCTTTGTTTCTAGTCATCATAATCATTTAAATTTAAAGTTCCCTAGGCCCTACCCTTTTTAGTGGAACTTGGCATTTAAAAATTGAAGTTGATATTAAATAATGATGGTTCGTTTCTCCTGATCTTAAATATATCAAAGCATTTAACTCCTTAGTTTTACTAATTTTTATATTTACCAAACTATTGTATTACTTTTGTAACATTGTTAAGATTGTGTCAGTAATTGTATTTGAAATTGTGCTGCCGGTTTTTTTTTTTCTTTTTTTTTCGCTTTTTTTCTGAGCCTTTGTGAAATATCTCCTCTGGGGCGGAAGCTCAGTATACCGACATACATGTTCTTGTAATTTTGAATCATTATTTAGCCAAGCCCAAGTGCTGACTTCTGCAGTAAAGCATTTAATACACCATTAGTTATTTAAAAACCCAATGAATGAAAGAAATCTAGATAACTTTTGATTCCTTACAGCTGAGGTATTTACATTTAGAAGTTACAAGAGACTACAACTGACTTATTCTTCTGGAGTCTTTTAACAGATCTGGGGTTCAGCACCATCAGAATTAATGAAAGAATTCTAGCAAATCTGAATTGCTGGTTGCTTAAGTGAGATGATTTATTTATTTCAATATTTAAATAATAAAAAGATGCATATACAAGGGCTCTAGGCACCTTAACAATTAATATTGCAAGATCACCCTTGCAGCATAAGAACATTCTATCAATCAGACAGGAATTCGACCAACTAGTTTCTTGCAAAACATGCTTATTTTCTGCTTCCTAGGCTAAGAATGTATCTGCAAACCTTCCCTAAAAACTTTCACAATAAAATCTAGAAAATTACTAAATTTGAGTTGAGGGATAATGATGTTAGCAGTGTCCTAAAACCATACCATATAATACTCAGCCAGCAGACACACTTTAATTTCCTGTGGTACGTGTCCAATTCACCTTGATAAAGCTAGTAAGTGTTCCAATTGTCAGTACAAAGACTCTAATGTATCTGGTCTGATGATCTAGGAGAGCAATTTGTTTAAAGCAAACTTGTGCCTCACTTCTTTCATTTGAATTAAGACTAGGTTCAAACATGATGGACTAAAGATGACTTCAGTGATGGGATTGGGCAGGACTTTCTCAGTATGTCATTGTAGGCTTTGCAAAGTTCAGTTTGTTCTGTAGGAGAGTCTCTGTTACCCCGGTCACAGTCTGTGGGAGAGAGCAGCCTGACAGTGACAGGGAAATGAGTTAGGTGAGGCAGTGGGAAGTGCCATGTTACTGCTTTGTGAGTACACATGGTTGATGTGGGACAGTTACCTTTGATCATGTTGTCATACTAATTGTGCTAGCTGTCACAGCCAATTTAAATATTCCCTGCTTAAAGAGAAGGCAACTAAGATTGGTCTGTGACTTGGTCACATTCAGCATGAGCTGGGCCAACATAAGGAACAGACCCTTCCTGAGCAAATGCTGTGTTGACTTGAGGTCCTGTTCCCTGAATTAAGGGTAGCATAGTTGCTCAGTGAGGGTGGCAGAAGTATTAGACATCAAGGATGAAGAACATAAATAAGTGCATTTGCTTATTGTCACCCTAGTTCCGTAACAGCTATGCAGCGTTGCCGTAGTCATTACACTACAACAATTATTACAGCCTGACTTGTCTTCTCAGTGAGCTGTTTCAGTCTTTAGCCCCAGTGGATTTCCACAGTACACACACCGTGCTGGGGACAGAAGTGTTCTCTCTGTGATTACACGGGAAGTTACTGCTATTTTAGGAAGGCTTTGGGGCTTCAAAGTGCATTTTACAGCTCTGATTTGATCAAGTCAGCCTTTTACTGCCATTGAAAAAAAAAAACAACCCACAAACAAACCAAAATAAAACACAAAAAACCCAACCACCAAAACCCTCCTATACAATTTTTCTTTTTATGTCCAAACACTGAGTCTGGAGGTTGTAGAAAAGGAAACAAGTTAGGAAATCCACAACAAAGTGAGAATTTTATTATCTCATCTGGAATGTCTGCACAAAGTGGGGTGTTTCCTTACTGTTTCATAATGTGCTTTTTTCCAAAGTTATCAAAGCCTCTGAGGAGATTAAATTGAAATATGATATGTATTCTGGTTTATTTCTATGGAGATTTTTTAAAGTATATCTTTTGAAAGATTACGTTCATGTTCTGTGTATTCAATTATTCTCAGAATTTTAGCTTTTGCTAATTGCTCAGCAGTTACAAGATTTCTATAGTATGTAATTTGCTAATGCTGTTCCATAAACATGATACAACCATTTGAGAGCTAACAAAAGGTATCAAACCAGCAGCTACACTGTTATAATAATACTAGGCTAATCTAGTTATAAAAACCTAAATGCATCAAGTGTAATTTTAAACCCATTTATAAACTAAGGCAATGCCATATTTGTAAATAATGTTACCGAAAGCAGTGTTATGCTTTGTATGTCTCAGCAGACAACAGATGTTCTTATTTTAAAAAGTGTGAGAAATGGCTTATAATACGCTGATTAGATTTTTTTTAATATTGTTTCCATTCCAGAAGTAATTATTGCACTTCTTTATAAAAGGACAGGATATATTTCTTTTGCCACCTAAATATGTGTACTTTGGTTTAATATGGAGGTTAACTTGATAAGTCAGTCATTTTATGTCAAGATAAATTATTGTAGCCACACTCCTGCTTAATATTAAACACCCTTAATTTTTTAGATGCATGTTAGGCAGATAACAAATTTATTACATCCTAAATAAAGGAGTTTATAGGTAGTATCACATTTATGGAAATAAATAATGTTCTTTAAAGCTGCTCCCTAAAATTGTATCCCTCACAATATTTTAAAAATTAAGATAAGCTAGTTTCTTCACAGTTGAAGGGACAAAAAAGGTTGCAATTATCCTTCTATTATACAGTATTGTACAATATTCCAAGTGTTAGCAAATGAGAGGAATTCTGTTAGGTGTGTTTATGTTATAAACTCATTTTTCTGTGGAAAAAACATGGAGATGTTTTTCATTTGTAATAATTTTTTATCCCAGGATGATATAATAGAAGAGGAAGAAAAAACAGTGCATAAGAAAGATAGTGCTTTACTTACATTAAACCAGGATATTGCTTTGTTAGTTTGGGGTGGGTTTTTTTCATTGATTTTGCTTTTGTTTCCTTCTCTAAGATTTTAACTTAAAATAAGAAGTGAATGTGGTCTAAGAAGCTGGAAATGGAAAAAAAAAAGTAAAGTTCCATTAATGCAGAATGTGACTGCTTTCTTGCTATGGTTGGCAAGAGCTTATGAGGAAGTTGGATGACTCCACTGGCCTTCAGTGTGCTTTCCCTGATACTTTCTGTTCTTGGCCTTGACTCACCAAATCATTACTGGATCAAAATCGGGTTGCACTAAAAATTAAAAATTATCCCTATGACTGATTTAAGCGTCAAAAAGTTCCTGCTGAACTGTGAAGTAAGGCATTTACTATCAAGAGATTGATTCCAGGGTTGAATCTTCAAATGAGTTTGGAGCCTAGAATGGACCAGAATTTCTTATTGTCATTCCTTTTACCTGATCTTTTTGTCAGGGCCAGAAAGATCAAGTAACTGTTCTTTCCTGTTCATACAAATGAAAACTGTCCAAAGACAACTACATCATCAAAAAATGAGTTAAAGACTAGAAAGAGAGACTATGAAATCTTTTTAATGAGAGGAACAGTTTTGTTTAGTAGTAATTTTTATTAGCAATTAGCAATTTTACTAAATGTATTTCTGTGAGTCAGATTACGGAGTTCTAGTGTCCTGACTCGAGAATCATTGATAGTCAGATGACATCTAAATTACTTTCAGAAACAGTAGGGGCTGACCGAGGTATGCAGGAAATTTGTATTTGTGTTTTCTGTCTTGCGTGTGGTGGATCAGTGTGGTTTTGGAAAGCTTGCCTTGATAAATTTGTGTCAGTAAAGACACGATCTGATACGGCTTTCAGGCAAGATTATCTTACACGCATTTGATCAGATGTATTTGAGATACAGTGGATTGTTCTGCTTAGAATTCACCAGAAGGCTGGTGCACTTCAAGATTATCTGGAATGCAAAAAGGCAGAGGCTTTCATTTTGCAGGTGGGCTGTGACCTCCATAGCGACTGCCAGCCATCTCAGCTAATACTGGGAAGATCAATCATTAATTACTTTGCAGATTTTACACTGAAAGGTGGAGTATAATATTTTTGTTCTAGGAGCAATGACTGGTGAATATAGTAGGATCAGGCAGAAGTCTTAGAAAGTTGGATTCACCAGTTCCTGAGGCAGCATTTTTATAAGAAGCTGGCAAGTCCAGTACAAAAGTGACCTGGCATAATTTTTAATCTTCTGTTAGCGCCATCTGATATAAGATTATTTTTCCATTCTTAAGGGTGAGAATTAAAAGGGACAAATCATTAACTACCCTCTTCCCCAAGTTTCTGCCATTTTCAGTGTCAGTAACAGCTAGGTAGAATTAAGGAAAAAAGATATCAAGCAATTAATGAAGGATTAGTTGCTAGTACTCAAGATAAGTTTGTGGAAAGGAAATATTTCTTTCCTACATGCTTCCTTCATCTACCAGTTGGTCTCAACTGGTATATTCAACCCTATGTGTCCTCCAAGACTAAAGAGGAAGAAACTTCCTCCATGATGAAAGGTCAGGATGATCTGGAGTCCACTGAGGGAGAAGAATGAGGATGGGGTTTATGGGTTGGTGGAGAACAGAAGGCCTAAATTGAGGGGGTTTTCATTCATTGTTTTCATCATAGCCATGATGGACTAGTGTCGTGGGCGGAGTGATTGACTTCACTCGTAAGAGAAATAGTGAAATATTTATTAAGATGGAACAGAGATTTAACAAAATTAGTAGTAAATGCAACAGTATTTTATGAGATTCAATGCCAAGGTACACTTGGTCATTCACTGCGAAGAGGACAGGGTCAGACAAGCTGTCAGGGAGACCCTCCCATTGAGTCACGAGGTTCAGAAAGAACCCCCTTGCTTTCTAAACTCCTTTTCAAAGAGGAGTCTAGGTGCAGCTGGATCCAATCCTAGTCCCAGACTTGTTCAATGGTTTATGTCTAAAGGATTATATGCACAATCAATCCTTTATATTACTTAGCTAAGATTTCAAAGTTTATAATGCTATTAGTCACTTCCTGAGAATCTGTTGTGGCAAGGAATCTCTAAACCTTGAGGAGTAACCTTGAGAGGTGTCCCTGCTCAAGGGGACATCCTGATGTGCAGCCCACTGCCATACAAGAGAGCTCAAAGGGCTCTTGGGCTGTCCACTATTTATAGAGTAAGATAAGTGACCTATAATCATATTTCATGGGAATAAAATATCTAGGTCTCCACTCCAGACAGTGTTAGGACTGTGTTGTTAGCCATCCCCCAAAGTCCAGGTGCAACTTATCACAGGCCCCACTGATGGCCATGGCCCAAGCAGGAATTCAGGGTGGGGAAAGATGGGGATGAACAGGGAGAGCACACCACCACAACTAGGAAGCCCTACTATTAGACTAGGCTTCTTCAAAATTGTCCTCTGATTATAAATTATTTAAATCATTATAGTATCCGTACTTAGTTTTAGATATATTTGCTTTTCTATTTGTCCTGATTCTAGTCTTTTGTGTTCGTGGACCAGTTCTTTTAGGCAGCTGAGCACAAATAGCTGATTGAGGTTTTGATTAATCCAGACTTTTTAGTAGCTGTCAACTCTACCAAATAAATTACTAAGGTGGCTTCGTAGGTAACCTATGAAATCTTTTACTCAACAAATAGGAACCTTTTTTCATTGGCAGCTTATCATATTGCTATGTTTTCTTTTTCACAACCTGAAATCTTTACTGGGGCTTCCCAGTTTGAATATCCATAATTTAGGCTTCGAAATTTTGTGTTGTAAGGTGGATTTGACCATTTCTGGGTTACGGAATAAGACTCTCAAGGGACAGGGGAGGGGCACTGCCAAGAATAAGTGTTAGGAAAAATATCTTGTTGGTTAAGGCAAGGAAGGAGCAGGGGCAGTTGCTATTACTAGAAAGGTTGCAAAAGGCAATTTCAGCCACAGAGAGAAAATGTGTAGGTGCAGATTCTCCTTTTCCCTTGTATTTCAGTCCTTCATTGCGCAGTACTTGTTTGTAGTGATGCACTGATTTGAGCTGCTTCCATTTCTTCTGTGCATAAGAAGACGAGGGAGAGAGGAGAACTCAAGGTAGCTAAAGAAGGAGGAAAACTGTTCTTTCCCTTTCATGTTCAGGTCCTAGGAATGTTTTGCTGATGTCAATCTTCAGATATGACTTGTGAACACCTTATGACCCTCTTTGTTCACATTACTCTGCTTGAGAACTGGTGGAATATTGTGTCAACTCATTTACATGTTATGAGGATATTTCTTCACTGTTAAATACTAAAAACTATGGAAAAGGGTAAATCAGAACCAAAGAGATGTGTTTTTTCATAGTAAAAGAAATTTTAAATTGAGGCAGTATATCCCAAACTCCCTGCTGGTTGTGGAACAGGAGATGGCACAAGTCACTTATTGAGCTAGATGACAAATTTTAAATTTCTTTCACAATGTTATTTAAATATGTATTTTTTTCTGACTGAATAATTCCTAAAAATCTTGCTTGCCATGACCAAGATTCAATGTTTATTAAACAACTTTCAAAAAGAGATTTTAGCACTTAGAGGCACACATTCTTTTTGGTAAGTGAATTATCTCTACGAATTCCGAGCCTGATAAACATATTATTTAGTGTAATTAGGCAGTGATCTAAAGAACAGAAGTGTGTGGAAAGTGAATAGCTTGCCTTTCGGAAAGAAACTTCTCTGTGCTTTTGTGTAATGTGAAAGGTTTTTCTTGAAAAGGTTAAAAAAAAGTTCTAATCAACTTCTGTACATTATGTAGAACTTCATTTTCTAAACTCTGCAAAAGAAAGTTTCATATTTAATGGGAAATCATGAATTATTCCATTTATTATCTACTTCCTCCTTTCAAAGACATGATCTGGATAAAAGGCGGGGTGAATAATTTCAAAAAATACAATACATTTTTAATGGGAAGGTGCAAACTACAGATTCTCATGACTATTAGCAAGTATAGAGGAAACAGAATTTTACTTGCAAAAACTCATCAAACTCTTGCAAAGATAAAATACATGACATACTTTAATAAAGAAGAACACAGTGAGCTGAAGTTTTTCTTTTTTTATATAACTTGTTGTTTTTACTAAGTTTGGTCTTACAATTTTCTAGTGCTTTCATTTCTCAATAGTTCAAAAATATTTAGTACTGAAGATAATGTACAAGCAATGCACAACTGACTTCTATTTTTAAAATACTCCATAAAGGTGGAGCATCACTAACATACAAAAAGAGTCTGAAATAAAGAAAGTAAGGAAAGTCTAAATTTGCCTTTGTACAATCATGACTTCCTAATAATTCTCATAGTGCATCCTGCTGAATTGTGTAAAATCCTCTTTTTTTTTTTTTTTCCCCTCTTAATCTCTGTGTGGTCTGTTTGTCCTTAGACTCCTGAGTAAGTTCTTTTGGGGACTTGAATGAAATATCATAAACAAACACAAAAATACTGTGGGAATTGTTCATAGCAATAGTATAATGAATGCGTAGCCTTGCGTAGGGTTTTATGATAATTCATAGCATCAGTTTGAGAAGACACAGAAAGGAAATAGTTATTATTATTTTTTTCTGAAGATAATTTTGCAGACTGTGAAGGAAACTTTCAGAGAAATTTAATGACTTCTCCAGTATCACACAAGTCAAACAGAAAGGATTCCAAACTCAGATATTTCTAGCTCCCAATCCATTAGGTCAGCTCTGAAATAAAACAGGAAAGTTGAGAAATACTTCATTTTGATAAATAATAGTCCATAAAATATGGTTGGAATTACTTTTTGTTAATGAACATAATTAATTTAGAAAGAAAAGCAGAGAGATTAATGAAGATAATGTTTTTTTCTGATTATGCTTGAAATAATCACAGATGGATGTGCAGAAGTTGTATATTCTTCTGTATGAAGAACATTTTTATAACAGTAGCACTTTTATCTTTATTTTCAGTGCTTTCTTTGCATTTATGTTTAGGGACAGAATGTTCCAAAAGTTCATTGCTAAATTTATATTTCCATTTTCTGGGTTAATGAGGATTCTTAATTACTATAGTACTTACATTCATTTTAAAATACTTTTTCTGTGTCATCCTTTGATGTTTATAATTGATTAATTTTTCATTTTATGTAGTATTAAAGTGGCAGTGTAGCTTTGAACAAAAGGAAGCGAGTTCAATATATGTGTTCTTTACAGGATCCTACTGACAGATTATGCATTCACCTTTAATTGCCTGATCTGGGCTAAAGTGTGGTTTGACAACAGTCAGAGACTGTGAGGCAGTAGATGAAAAATACTGCATTACTTATGCTGAAAGTTATTGTACCTATATATGGTATAAAGTACTTATTTATTTTCTGATATACTTTCTTTTCATTTTTTCTATTAATAGCTCTGAATACATAACTCCATGAACCTTTTCTTATTGAAAAACAATTGAATTGTTACAAAAGTCAATTTCAAGTAGATATTCTTCCCTCTTATGATTAAGTGCAAATCCTCATGGAGGTTTTTTTTATTTACTGTTTAGAGTAAGGAATTCTTTTTATAATATTTGGGGGGTTGGTGGATTTTATGTTTTTCGTATTAGGACATTAGCTATTTCAGCTTTATAGTTTGGAATTAAAAAAACATGTACCCCACCCCAATATCATTTAATTTTTAGTCTTAGTAATAAAAATTTCTGGTGTGTAAGCTAACCATCTATTACTACTTAATGGCATTTACTGTACTTTCATATCTTTCTTTAATGAGATTACTATAGTCTACAATTACATATTACCAGCCAGTAAATATTTCATTAAAAGGAAAGTATTTAAATGGACAGTCTTTAAAGTAGGATTAAAGAGGGCTGTGCCCTGATTCAGTTAAATAGCTTTGTATCAGTAGCAGTATGTGGTAAAAACGTAGTGAGTACCTTGACCAACCGAGGGCTTGACTCACAAAGTACTTATGTATATATATTTTCACACTGAACTCGAATACATTTTCAGGTTAGCTATGTACCTAACTTCGGTGAGTTGCAGCCCAGCCACATGACAATGTAGGTTTAAAAAGTGTGAGTTTTACACCACTGTAACCTGGATTGTAACACGCCGAATGCTGTAGTCAAGTCTTCGGCTTCCCTATTTGCCAAGTATTTGCATAAGTGCTTTGTGCGTTCAGCAATGCCCTGCAGAAGTTTTAACTCTATTTTAGATGTGGGTTAGTAACAGCATTTTAAACAGGTTTTGGCTGTCCAGCTATAACTAAACAGTAATTCCTGTTTTGATTCCTAGGCAGAGCAGCCTGAAGTTATAAATTCTTACAGCATGCTTGGCTTTTTAGTGT
Source organism: Nycticryphes semicollaris (assembly GCA_013400055.1). Lineage (NCBI taxonomy): Eukaryota > Metazoa > Chordata > Aves > Charadriiformes > Rostratulidae > Nycticryphes > Nycticryphes semicollaris. The sequence continues at coordinate 870,663 of VXBJ01004310.1, forward strand.
TTCATACAGTATACTGGTTTTTACTTAACATGTGTATTTTTCAAATTTTAGTGAGAAAATACTGGTGTTTCCCTGTTTATGTGGTGTGTGTTTGCATATAGGTTAAACGGAAAATAGTTAAGTATTCACACACTTGATGTAATTTTAACTGTCTTGTGGATTTAGAGGCAGGAAATGTGGGGAGAAAAAAGTGAAATGTATTGGTTTAAATAAACTTAAGCAAAAATATCTTGATTATTTTTTCATAATTTTGTGATCCTTAGCTAAGGCATTTATATCAGTCATTGTCTTGCTGACTACAGAAGGAAACCCCAAGTGGATGAAACCTATTTGAATACGGTTTTTAAACATCATAATAATTGGTAGAGTAATTATTTTACACTAGAAGTACACTTTAATATTTTATATACTATCGTTGTTTAATCCATGCCATTTTGTGCTTTACAAAATGTGATTGCTACAGTACACTTGTATTGTAATCAGCAGCTGGCATTAACATATAGTACTAATTAAATCATACAATATCTAAAGAGAAGAACCCTGATATTAAAAAAAATAAATACATGTCATCTGACAGTACTAAACTTTTGCACGTATTTTGCATGCCTGTAATTGACCACACCAGACAGGAGGCATGGAAAATTAAGCTTGTGAGAAAGAATTGTATTATGCTATACTATTTTGATTATTTGTAACATCAGTACCCGCCTCTTGGCCTCTTCATTTCTTTCTTTCTTTTTTTTTTTTTTTCTGTCTTTCAGCAAAAGGGTAGAATAGCTACAGGCAAATAGCTTTTTGTGCAGGATTTTAAGTTAAGGGGAATGCGGTATGGTACTGTCCTGATCTTCCAGCATTGCTTAAGAGTCTTGTAAAAGTACAATACTGTAACTTAAGAAGGTTCTAGAGATTGTAACCACGGTGTAATTTCATTAGCCTCACTGAAGATTACTATTTATGATTTTTGCACTCATAAAAGCAGATTAGCATCAGATTTCTGTGAATCCTCAGCATGACTTTTAGGTCATTTTAGACTAGCAATGATAATAATAAAAAAAATCCATATAATAAAATTATATAAGTAGCTGTATAGTGTAAGAACAGTAAAATGCCTGTAGCAATATCCAAGTATACCTAAAGCACAGTGTTAACAACAGCAGTGCCTTTTCAAGCTTACAGATGCACATTCAATAAATAGCTGCTTCCACCCATGTGATATTATAGTACGTGAAATCTTCATCTATAACATGGATCCACTCAAAAAGGCAACTTGAACTTTTGGTGGTTATTTATTTGGTGCTAAAAATTCTTCTGACACCCACCCCCCATGTCACATACGCAGGAGCGCACAGCATTTTTCAGCACCTCATGCATCAAATAACTGCATCGCAGTAACTGATGATGCAAGATGAATGCAGGATGCCCAAGCAGGTTCACTAAGTGGACCTCATTGCATGGTTTTACCCAACCTGTGTAAATAAATACGTAGCAACATCAACAGGGTTTCGATAACGGCAAAGGTGAGCGTGCAGTCAGAGGAACAGTGGATTCTCAGCATCGTTTGTGTTTGTGCTAACTATTGCAGTTTTCATGTGCTTTAAGTTAAAACCAGGTTAATTGGTATCTTTGTTTTGACCATCAATACATAGGTATGGTCGAGAGCTCATTAAAAACCAATTTGTTTTTAAAAAATCCATCTGAAGGCTTTTTCTGCCAGCGTGATCA
>VXBJ01004310.1:872437-973610 GCA_013400055.1 Nycticryphes semicollaris
CCAGGTTTATATTCGTATGAAGGTTCAATTTTAAAACTAAACACAGCCAGCATTAAAAAACGCTCTGCCCATTCAAATCGGGTAGTTTAATTGCTTGCAGGCAACGTTTGCACGTTCTGTGGCACGGCGCTTTTTGTGGTCCCGAGAAAACGTAAGCCACTCTCAGCCGCAGCGCAGGGAGCGCAGCCCCGCGCATCTCCCGCGCCCTGCGGTTGATCCGTGCGGGTGCCCCTTCTTTGTTCTGCAGCCCTTCCTCGCCGCACTGACAGCTGCGTGATTAACATGTCCTGGCTGCAGTTTCCCAGATTTCCAGTAGATGCCCCCAGAGACCATTAAACCTCTTGGACATCTTCTGCTTCAACTGCACGAAAGGCCAGTCTTTTTTCATTTTCCTTCTTGAAGTAACATAATTGTTCAAAGGAGACCTAAAATCGGCGCGGATGCGATGCAGAAAAACAAGCTTACTTGTTTAATAATATAACATAATTTATGAGGTAGTGAGGTTCAAAAGGCTTAGCGTAAACTAGTTTATTTATGTAGTAGAAACATACTGTTAACAGTTGGATTTGATAAAATAAGTCATGTACATTTAATTAGATAGCAGAGTTTGATGTTGGTATTAGAAATAAAGTAATTTTTGGTTATGGAAAACACGAGATGTTCTGTTTAACCTCTCATCTTACCTGCTGTATGACATCATAGAGAGCAGTATGACAAGGATTTTGAGGACTGAGAATTTTTAGTTCATCTCAAAAAAAGTTTACTTATATCCCTCCGCTGTTTGAAAGGATTGGTTGTTGGGAGAAAAAAAAAAAAAAAAAAAAAAAAGATGCTGGCATTTTCATCTGGAGCTTTGATAACTGAAAACATTCGACTGAAATAATTTCAGAAACTGTTGCAGTGTCAAGTTGTCTGGGGTGTCACAAATACCGTTCATCCCCATAATATCACTCATTTCTAGGCTCATTTTATTGTTTGTATGTGATCAGTCACCTGTGGCATATATATTGTAGAAACTTAAGGAAATAAGAGTGTTATTATTTTGCACTTTGTGTTTTCTGTTTTCAAGTATAACTGAGAGAGAACTTTTATCTTCATGCCTCTAAAATTTGAATGGTGATACAGAAGATAGCTTCATTGCTTGTGACTTAAAATCAGCTATCTTTGCCTAAGAAAAATAGGTGCTTTGTACTGTATGATTACTTCAGCACTGTTTCAATGTCTTTATTAATTGGGATGGGATTTATTAAAAGAACATTAATAATAGTTTTTAGAACTGACCGATTTTACTGTAAGTTTTGTTTTCATGTATTGATTTGCTAATAATAATGCTGTCTTGTGGGAAAATGGGCCTCAACTTCAAGTACAGTGCATCAGTCTACAGAAAATAACACATTAAATGGACACAATTTTCTGAATGATATTTTGTTTCGTTACTGTTAATATCTTTTGGCAGTACTTTTTTGTTTACTTCTAATACATCTAATGATCTAATTCATGCACGCACATACACATATGTAGATCACACTATATAAATAAATATGCATGTATGTGTGTCTGCTCTACAGCTTGTTATTCTACTTCTCTGAGTTATATTACTGTAGGATTCAGTCCTAGGCCTTTGGAAGTTGGTAGGAATTTTTTACCTGTATTCTTCAATTATTTTTTTCAGTTAGATAAAATTTTAAAACTGATAAAAGAAGGCATTCCATATACAGAGTAGAGACCACGTTGTATTGCATTAATATAGCATCTTTACACTATTTTTAATCCATATACTGTGCATCTGATATATGACAAATATAGCATAGTCTGGCAAATTAAACGTTTATTATATTTCTCAATTACTTTTCTAAGACAAATGTTGCAAATGTTTTCTGGTACAGAACTGTTGTATACTTTCCCTTGCCTATGTGACACTGTATGCTTACCAATCTCAAAAACCACCTAGTTATATATTAAAGATAAATTCAGTACTGTCTACTCTAAATCATATCAGGATTTTGCACTATTTTTGTGTTCCGTCCTGGTACTGAAAGGTAAAAAATAAATATGAAGGACTAATGTGTATCTAAGTAGTTATTAATAGATTTTATTTTAACCATATTAAATATGAAAGAATATGGATTATTTTCTTCTTACATCTCACATCTGCTGTTTATTTCATTGATATCTAGCTAAGAAGTTTTTTACATCATTTCCATCATATTACTGTTGTTTAAGAACCACAGTAACTCTCCTTAGGTTAGAAGTATTAGTGTCATTCAGCTATTGTTTAGCATGAGGTCATCTGAATTTATTACATACAGTGTAAATTTCAGGTTTTAAAATTCCGTATTTATTTTAAAACTGGTGAAAACTTGAAGGTAAATTGATTTGAATCAGAAAAGGCAGTCTTGAAAACAGTGTGGAAACTTAATGGAATATACAAAATAAAATTAACACATCTGAGTCCTTGCAATTTTATTGGGGCAAAGGTTTGGTTTCTCATGCTAGACACCTGTGCCTGCAAACCTGTACATCTCTACTTTAGTGTTGCGGACAGTCCCATTGGACTCATAGTTTTCTCCAGGATAGAACACAATGATTGTTTCATGCCTCATAAAAGAAATATTTTTATTATTTCAGTAAATAATACCTCAAAAGATATATTATCTCTTGAGAATATATGATTACAGAACTTCTTGATATGTATCTTGTCAGAGTTTATGAGCGAGAAAACTTTGATATAAATTCATCATTGCATCATTTGATTTTAAAATTAGGGAAAAATCACCAAACTTTTTCATCAGTAAGCCAGTTCCAGCTGAAGTTACATGCTAAATAGCAGCAAAATAATATCTAACGATTATGTTTCTGGCATAGCATTTGTCTGACATTTTAAACCAAGCCATCATATCCTACAGCAAAACTATTTAACATATACATTGTTTTGATATGTGGAATGTGCCTCATGTTACCCTGTGCACTGTTTTAAAGCAAACTAAGAGTTCATTGTGTTTTCATGCACTAGTGTAAACATGGGGTGGTTTTTTTCCCATCAGTCAGCCTTTTTTAGCAATACCAGCTAAAGAATACCAGTGTATTTCTAACATGTTTTCAATATATATATTGGTATTGATTCATTATTGCCATATTTACTTCCCTAGTGTATGACAGTAGTAATCATGTTTTAGCAGAGAGCTTTTTGAGCGGAGGGAAAAATACCCTCTCCCTGCTGCTGAACTGCAGAGGTCTCTTCTTGAACGCTGCTCTAGTTATCTGCGCTTATTTGGTAAGGTGGAGAGAAGAGAATACGGGTTTAAAGGCTCAAAAATCTGCCTTTCTTATTCCCAGTAACAGGAATTCATACAAGAAGAACATCTGCATAGACATGCTGCGACAGGGTTATCACAAGTCCTTCTCCGAGCTCTTCACTCTGATACAGAAGTGGAATGCCTTGAGGGAGGCTGCAGGGCCTGGGTCAGCCATATGGCAGCGGAAGTCCCTGGAGGAGCAGCCTGATAAGCTGGATCAGCTTTACCACTTCCTGACCAGGGCTGAGGCAGCCCAGCGAGCAGGTAAATGGGGGGATTGTGGGTAGCAGAGCAGCGGGAGCCGCAGCCGCCAGTGCCTGGGGGAAGCTGCCAAATTGTTTCATGTATGCATTTGAAACGCTACTGCATCTTAGCACATTTCAGCCCTAGTCAACTAAGCTGTATTTATTGAATAAATGATTAGGAGCTGTAGATATCAGAAGAGGGTTTGTCTTGAGAGGGGGGAAAAACACGTAGAGTGCATTATGATATCATCAGAAATGGTTGATGTATTATTTTCTCATAGTTTGATTATTTATTGTTTTGCTTGATTGATTTGAGTAGCTGGTTTTGTATTAGAAAAATTTAATACGAACAAATGCTGTTTCACTCAGTAAGTTTTATAAATCAGATTTTTATTAAATACCCTGTCTGCTAACTGGGTTTGGATTTGTCACTGACTTAAAAAGGATTGTGAACATGTCAAATAAAATGCAGCACATGAATGTAAGATGCCACCTGTGAATTACTAGATATTAGTGAAGACATAACTCCAAATTACTGTATTTTCTCTATTGCCTACTATTTACTAAGCGTTCATATTTACCATTTCCTTTTACTATAAATAGTAACATAACTTGCTCTGTCTCTCTCCTTTGGAATAATTGATAAACTTCTAACTGCAATCCTGTTTCATGGCTCAGCTGATTTCACTTTATTTGGCATGTTTTAAGTTTCATTTTGATCATTGCAAGAATTAAAATCTACAATGAAGCTTGTGAGTTTGGAATCTAAGCTTTTTGACTGAAATTTAGAAACTGATAACTTCATGTTAAAAAGGAACAACAACAAAAAAAACCCCCTTTTCGTGCTTAAAAAAATGTTAATTTAAAATGTTTATTATATGCTACTATGAAAGCCAAAGGGTTGTGTTTCTTTATTTAATTCACTGTAATTCCAGGCAGGAAGTCTAGCCAGCTCATGATTGGAAGAAGTCTTCAGGTTTGTCTGGAGTGTGACTAAAACCTGAATAGGCACCCCTATAGCTTGCAGGATTACAAGAAAGTTTTGTGCTCAGATTGCCCTGGCATATATGATGTTCAAAAAATAGTAGACATGGCTTATCTTGATGGGCCTGCTTGGTGCAACTGCTTGAGGAAAGCATTTTGCCTCTCTTCAGTGTGTGATATTTTTCAGTGGTCCAGACTGATGTGTGACAAGAGACTTGGCAAACACACTCCCAGGGAGTCGAGGTGCTGCTGACTGTGCAGTTTAGGGTACCATCAGTTGTTTGACTGATTGTATTGTGCTTCTAGGAGTGAATATGGCCCAGCTTTGCCCATTAGAGTTGGTTAAAATGAAAGAAAATAATGAGAATGTGCCAGTAAAGCTGGCAAGCATCTTTATTGAATTGCTAGATCAAGGTATGATTAGTTTGGTTTTTTTTTTCAACAGCTTCAATGCAAACCTCACTTGTATTAAGTGAGGGTTGAGTCACCTGGCATGTGAAGAGATGGATACTAATTCGTGTTAGAGGTGTTAGAGCTAGTAGTGCTCTGAAGATAACATATGAATTATACAGCTCATCAAACACTCATTCAGTAGTTCCAGTAATCCAGTTACTCTCTGATTCTAATCAAATTGCTTGGGGCTCTGGCTTATGATCTCCTGACAACTCCAGTTGACACCACTTAAGAAGTGTTGAGCAGTTCTCCTCAGCTGGAACTTACCATGGTGCAGCAGTTACAACAGCAGCTGCCCTGCATTTGCTTGTCAGCCACCACAGTTCAAGCTTAAAAGGTTGAAAGTAATATCTAGGGCTGTAAACTGAGAGCTTTACAGTGTGGCTGATGTCTCTCTTATTAGGCTAGCTGAAAGTTTACCTGTCTGAGGTATGCTCTCCTGTGGTAACAGGTGTGTTGAAGAAGAGACTAGCTGGTATAATTATGAAACAAAGATAGAATATATAAGCTTCATGACTTGTAAGTTTTTTGATTAATTTAAACTTCATGAAGGGATTGGTTTTGAAACTGAAGTGGTAAGCGGAAAAAACACTGCGTCAGTAAATATTTTTTTCTTATTTATTATTTCTCACTTGATATTTTTGTATCATATAGTGTTGCTGTCTTAACTGTGAATATAACTTAGAAGTGCTGCTATTACGAATAGAGTTTTGTAGCTGTTACTATAGTCCACAGAGGAAGCTAGGTATTTGTTGGGTTTTCATATTTGTTTGTGGAATATGTTGATGTTTTCATTTTTTTTGATAGTTTGTAGTTATAAGACACTATAATGCTGGACATAAATTGTTTGCTTTAACAGAATCAGCGCCATCCATTATGATGTGGAGGCTGATACTAATGACGAATTATTTTCGTTATTGCTGGGTTTGAAAATAGTAACGTTTTGTTTACCAGCATGACATTGTGTAGACAATTTACTTTACATATGCTAGTGAATATTCTCTCTGTTTTCATTTTCCACGGAACATTTTGATTGATCATGTAGGAATCTTTTTTACTTTTAATTGGCTATTACCAATATTATACAGCATGCAAAGGAAATATCTTTCTTTTTTTCTGTCCAACTTAAACTCATTGTCAATGTATTTGAATACTTCTCAAATATTTAAAAATAGGGAGCTAGCATTAATCCCTGCAGCTCTCAGAAAAATAGCTGACAGACTTATTTTGCCCTAGGTGCAGCATTATTACCCAAAACACTACGAGGAATATTGGCAATATTTGACTACATTCCTATTTGGCCTTTTTTGACAATAATGTAAATGCTTCTGACTTCAAAATTGAGTTGTTTCTAATTATTCCTTGATCTCCCTTCATTACCATGGACTAAACTCTCTTTTTACTAGTTCTGGTCTCAGTAGCATAAAAAAATAAAAAGGAGAATGTTTAGCTGTTTAAATGTTTCCAGTTGTAGGGGTTTTTTTTATGGAAGACAGCAGGATAAATGCCAAAGCAATGTGTCTATATAGCTCAGTGTTTGACGTATACAGTTATTTCTCGGCACTTGTATGAAACGTTGGGTGGTTTTTGTTTTGTTTTGTTTTCAAAAAAGGAAGTTATATTTTGAGACCATGGAATGGCCTGATTGCTTGCTTGGCTGCCCTGGTTGTACTGTTCTGAGTAATTTCACTTAAAGGTGTAATTGCCCTTGAAAGGTATAATAGAGTGCTGGCCAGCTGTTGTTGCAATCCCGTTGAAGACCCATAGCTCTCTAGCCCTTACTCAGTGCTGTTCTGTGAGTTAGCAGGAGGGAGAGTTTGAAGTTGCAGCCTGTCCTTGTGTGACACTGAGGTTTGTTAACTAAACATCATTCGGCTGCTAATACCCTGTGAACAAATGATGACCTTACTCCACAGAGATGTGTCAACTGAATGGAATTATTTTTGCCCATTTTATCTGTCTAAGACCAGGCAAAATTTGACTTTATATCTCTGTATGTTTGAGTGGGTTATGGGGAAGAAGTAGGAACAAAGGAAATCTAACTAACAAGTCCTTTACTTATATTTTGGAATTTTTGAACAGCGCCCAGTTCAATTTGTGCCTGAGAGAACAGTTCATTGTAATGTTAATGCTGCTGTTCCACAGATAGAAATATTTAAAAGTTAAATCAAAACCAGCTTAAGCTGCTATTTGCACAAATTTTACCACAGGAACATAACTGATACTTTAAATTACTACTTGGGTGCTAGTCTGTTTTATTATTGCTAATTTACTTCTTGGGTCTGAATTCTCATTATGCGAAGACATTTCTTCAAATCATCTTGTCAAAGTATTGTGTAGCTACTTTTAGTTAGCACTAGGCCCACCAGAGGAGTACTTTATAGTATGCAGGTTATACTGTAAAATATCAATTGTGCATTTTAGACTGAGGCCAGCCTCTCACTGATAGTGTGCCAAATCTGTTTTTTGTCAAATTACAAGTAATCTGTCCCAGTATTATTTCAGAAGGGCTTGAAAAGTGTTGCTCTTCATTGAATTACATACTATTACGTATGTAATTACGTATTACGTATTAAGTGAAGGCTTGAACCCTAACTGAATTCTTACCTAGGACTAGCAGAGGCTTTGAAGAGCTCATATGATCAGTGCTTGTTAGAGCAAGCTGGTTTACTGGTATTATACAAGTTGAATTGGATGCAAGGCAGGTTACAACTCAAGAATAATTAGAGGGAAAGAGATCTCTGCCATTGGCTCTATTTTGCCAGAGCAGGGGGGCAAAGCCAGGGAAACCACCACAGTTCAGTGACTACAAGATATATTGAGCAGTCGGAACTATAGTGGCAGATCACTGTGTTCACTGTGCCAAAGCCAATGCACGGACCTATACTTGTTTATACCCTGTATTTGGGTATGAACATGTCTTCAGAGGGGTGTCATGGTTTGAGGTAAAACAGCCAATTTTCTGTTCAGTAACTTTACTTTTCAGCTAGCCCTCTTCTGACTACAACGAGGGGCAAGATTCTGCTTATTAGCTGATCATCGAGGCAGCTGGTGGAATTAAGACTTGGAAGCTGTTGCCTTTCTCAGATTCCATCTGTTCCTGTTCCTGACCCTATGTGACCTTTGTGGTATGCTCTATGCTAAATGCTGAATCTGTGCATGTGCTGCAGCCTGCTGACCGTTGTTCTAGAGAATACCAGACAAACACAAATAGAAGGAAATGCCAATTTGGCTCTTTTTTCCTCACTTTTGGCAGTGTGAGTTATCATTTGTTGTTGTAAAAGATGACTTTTCATAAAATAGATGAAGAAAGCATGAGTATTGGATGTGTTTGCACTGGAAAAATATTTCTTTCTCCTCTAAGGTACTTAAGGTTGAAAACAGAGTTTTGCATTTCAGAGTGGAAAGCTTTTCTGTAAGATTTCATGCTTATACCTTAAGCTGGGATAGAAACATTGCAATAACCGTGTTACTCATGCTATTTTAGGGAGGGAAAAACGGAAGGAGATTAAGCATTAAAAAAAGGATAAATATACTGAAACCTCTTTCTCTTGTTTTCTTGGAGGAGTTTTGTTTGGTTTAGGGGAATAGGGAAAGTAACAGTTTTATTTTCTAAACAGGTTGTTCTTCCATACTTTGGACTGTATCACAGGAAAAAATGCAACAGTTGCTAGAGACTGAAGGAAGAGTTTATTATTTTTGTAAATATCTTAGAAAAAGTGAAGTAATTCTGCCCAGGAAAGAAGTCAAGGCTTCTGAAAATGGAGTCAACTGGACAACTACCATTGACTTCAACAGAAGCAGCATTTCTTAGAAAATTTCAGTAATGTGTTTTCATTGCAATGGCTTGGAGCTCCCCTTTAATGTCCAAGGCTACCAGTTAATTGTCTTATATCATTATAATTAGATAGCTTTATTCTTGCCTGGCAAAATTATATCCTGACCGTTTCCTTGGCATCTTTTTATGGATTGTGCTTTCGGATGAATATATGAAAGTATCACCCTTTATGTACCACCCTTTTACCTGTTTTTTTTTGGAGGGATGTGCTCTGTGTTCACCCTGCCTCACATTATCTGGGAAACAGAGGCTGTGCCTGAAACTTGATGGTGGCAGCATGTAACCCCACAGCAACCTTTCTTCATTTGTGTGTGAGTTCAACTTATGGATGAACCTTCCGGAGAAAAGAATGATTTGGGTAATCCTCTACCTGTAGGTGTAGAGGCATGATTGTCCTCAGCAAGTAAATAGGACTGATTCTTTGCTGTGCGTGGATCCAGGTGGAAATAACTGTTTGCAGTAATATTCTGTTACTCTTCATGCTTCTTTTTGGCCCAACAGCCTCTATCCTATTTGAATTTTTCACATCATTGGCTGTCTTGCTCTTAAGTCACCGGTATTGATCTCTCTGGCAAAAGAAAAATGAAACTTCTCGTATTAATGTTGTCTCCTTCTGACATCAAAAAAATTGCTCCTAGTGACTTGATCTTAGACAACTCCTTTATACGTCTTCAAGAGTGAACAGTCAGTTATAATCAAGTCTTACTCACTAAAAACAACTAACTGAACAGGAAGAGGAGTGTTACTAGCCATTATGAAGTCCCCACATGGCCTTCATCTGGCAGGAACAAATGACTGACTGGTGATTTTTTGAGTGGAAAACATTGAAACATAAATGGATGTTGAAAAAATTTTCTGATGACTGTATTTTAAAAATTAGTTCAAGTTCTGTTTTCCATTAACAAGAACAACTGTCTCTCCTTCTTTAAGGAAAATGCCAAGCTAGGATCTCTTCAGGTTGTTTTCATCTGTTCTCTAGACACCATTTCTATACTACTTTTCCCTTCTTCCTCTACATCCTGTCTTGAATGAAGCATAGGGACGTGGCAGCAGTTGTAACTAAATTACAGTAGTATGGCATGGAGTTCTTCGATATATGTTTCTCCTTGTCTCATCAGCTCTGTTGGGATTTTCATATTCAAACCCCACCTCACTATCTCTGTGCATTGCACTGCTTCGTAGTTGATCAGCAGGGTTATTCAATCCCATCTGCCACACGCTCAGTATAGAAGCTGAGGTATCTAAGGGTATCTAAGCTCTTCTTTCTTCAATGATCAGCATCCCAGGAGGACTCTGTTCATCTGCCTTTGATCCTGAGCCGTTCTTTCTGTAATCCAGCTCCCATCCATTGCTGAATCCAGTCTGTGACTTCTCCAGTGCATGCCAGCGATGTGATCACCATCCTGGGAGCTCAGTAGAGGCTCGTATATGTTTAATTATTTCCTTATCAATAATATTATCTTTTTATTATTATTAATATTTCATTAGTTTAATTTCTTTTCAACTCCTGAGACTATTTCTCTCTCATCCTCCCCTCCCCGAAGGGAGAGGTTGGTGAGGGCATCTCTTGTTTGTTTCAGTGGCCAGCCCAGCTCAAACCATGACTCTCGTCTACATGTATTCTGTTGTCGGTTGTAGAGAATTTACTGTACAAAATCAGAGAGGTCCAAGCTTTAACACCTGAACCTATCACAGATTTCATAAAGAGTATATTTACCTATTCTAATATTTTTCTTCTCCTAGGGAGGCAAAAGTTTACTTCTACTAAGTCTGACATGCTAGCTTTAGCATCGTCGGAATAATCTCAATGCATTTCTTGATTTGTAAATCAGACGTTGCATCCAGAAGACAATATGGCTTTTAGAAGTCTATCTTTGGGGGTTTATTTTATGACCAGCATATCTGGTCAGCCACTGTCCAAGGCAATTACAGAGAAATGGTTGTCTTTGTGCACTTCTCATTGTTATTCACCAGCAGGATAGTCATCAGAGGGTCACATTAAAGTTCATTCAATCAAAGCTGTGGCAGTAGCAATAGTCCGCCTCAGGTCAGTACCATCTCTTGAGATTTGTAGGGCGCTACCTGAAGTTATTTGTGTAATTTTATGTAGCATTAGTGCCTTGATACTTTGTAACAAAGGTTTCAAAGGCAACAAATCTGTATCTACCATTCTACACCAATGGCAATCCAATTATCTTTCCCTTTCCTGTGTTATTGTAATCGTATGTATGTATACTTTCGTATCTTCTAAGTTAATTTTCACTTAGCTGTAATCTGTATATAATGTGTATTGTTATCTTTATGCTAGTGGTTGTAATTAGGTTATATATTTCTCTGTTCATGTGGTTATAATGTAGTTGTAGTCGTCATGGGAACCTCTGCCTTTTACTTTTGAGATAATAAGAGTCCTCTTTATGTTGCGATAGATGTGTAAGTTGCAATGAGATAAATTGCAGCAAAGAAGCATCTGATTTTCTTCAATGAGAGTAAAGGCACCCATATCTATCTAAATTGGTTGGTTTGCATGAATGCCAACGGCGTCTTGACTTGTTTTATCTGTACAGAGTATAGATGTGCTTACATATATGTGTGTGCACACAGATATATGTATGTCATCTGCAAACCACTTCTGTTACTTCCATTCTAGTATCATTTGCAGAGAATTTTATGAGGTTATTGTACTAAAATAGGCTTAATTTCTAATGTATGAATAAGTTTTATATGATGTACACTCCAAGATATTCTGAACAAGTACCTAAGAGGTACTTTTTTCAGCCTTGAGAAGGAACAAAAGGCATGAAAACTCATAGCCATGAAGATTGTCTTGATTAGAAATACATCAAGTATTATTCTGCTCAAAGCCTAATTTCTAATCTTAAATTGATGTTTTGGTATCAAAGCTTACATACAAATAATGAGGTGATAATGTAATTTCTGGGGTATTTCTATTTTGGTGATTTTAAAGAGATTGTGAAACATTCTTATTTCTTGGAAGGGGTGTTATTTAAAATACTGGAAATGGAAATGTATGTAACAAACTGGTTCAACGAATAATAATTTTATATATTTTAATGGAAATTATTAAAAAGGTAAAAATAAAAGGTACCACTCCATGGAGGAAAAACCCCTGAGAAAATACACAGGAAAGCAAAATAATAAATTAAAAGAAAAGCAACAAAAAATATTCTTGACCATTAAGGAAGAGGAATGAATTTGTAAATCAAAAGACAAAACTAGAGAGTGCTCGAGAAAGGGGAAAAGACATTTCAGCATGATTTCAGAAAATTTTAAGCAGGCAGCATTCAGCCAGTTTTCTCCAAAATGGCCAAGGTAGGTAAAAGCAGAGGACAAGCAAATACTAGATAAACCTTTTGATGACTGCAGACATGATTAAGTGGTAACAGGATTTTTTCAAAAGACAGAATAAAGCTCTTACTGTGTCNTAATCCAGCTCCCATCCATTGCTGAATCCAGTCTGTGACTTCTCCAGTGCATGCCAGCGATGTGATCACCATCCTGGGAGCTCAGTAGAGGCTTGTATATGTTTAATTATTTCCTTATCAATAATATTATCTTTTTATTATTATTAATATTTCATTAGTTTAATTTCTTTTCAACTCCTGAGACTATTTCTCTCTCATCCTCCCCTCCCCGAAGGGAGAGGTTGGTGAGGGCATCTCTTGTTTGTTTCAGTGGCCAGCCCAGCTCAAACCATGACTCTCGTCTACATGTATTCTGTTGTCGGTTGTAGAGAATTTACTGTACAAAATCAGAGAGGTCCAAGCTTTAACACCTGAACCTATCACAGATTTCATAAAGAGTATATTTACCTATTCTAATATTTTTCTTCTCCTAGGGAGGCAAAAGTTTACTTCTACTAAGTCTGACATGCTAGCTTTAGCATCGTCGGAATAATCTCAATGCATTTCTTGATTTGTAAATCAGACGTTGCATCCAGAAGACAATATGGCTTTTAGAAGTCTATCTTTGGGGGTTTATTTTATGACCAGCATATCTGGTCAGCCACTGTCCAAGGCAATTACAGAGAAATGGTTGTCTTTGTGCACTTCTCATTGTTATTCACCAGCAGGATAGTCATCAGAGGGTCACATTAAAGTTCATTCAATCAAAGCTGTGGCAGTAGCAATAGTCCGCCTCAGGTCAGTACCATCTCTTGAGATTTGTAGGGCGCTACCTGAAGTTATTTGTGTAATTTTATGTAGCATTAGTGCCTTGATACTTTGTAACAAAGGTTTCAAAGGCAACAAATCTGTATCTACCATTCTACACCAATGGCAATCCAATTATCTTTCCCTTTCCTGTGTTATTGTAATCGTATGTATGTATACTTTCGTATCTTCTAAGTTAATTTTCACTTAGCTGTAATCTGTATATAATGTGTATTGTTATCTTTATGCTAGTGGTTGTAATTAGGTTATATATTTCTCTGTTCATGTGGTTATAATGTAGTTGTAGTCGTCATGGGAACCTCTGCCTTTTACTTTTGAGATAATAAGAGTCCTCTTTATGTTGCGATAGATGTGTAAGTTGCAATGAGATAAATTGCAGCAAAGAAGCATCTGATTTTCTTCAATGAGAGTAAAGGCACCCATATCTATCTAAATTGGTTGGTTTGCATGAATGCCAACGGCGTCTTGACTTGTTTTATCTGTACAGAGTATAGATGTGCTTACATATATGTGTGTGCACACAGATATATGTATGTCATCTGCAAACCACTTCTGTTACTTCCATTCTAGTATCATTTGCAGAGAATTTTATGAGGTTATTGTACTAAAATAGGCTTAATTTCTAATGTATGAATAAGTTTTATATGATGTACACTCCAAGATATTCTGAACAAGTACCTAAGAGGTACTTTTTTCAGCCTTGAGAAGGAACAAAAGGCATGAAAACTCATAGCCATGAAGATTGTCTTGATTAGAAATACATCAAGTATTATTCTGCTCAAAGCCTAATTTCTAATGTTAAATTGATGTTTTGGTATCAAAGCTTACATACAAATAATGAGGTGATAATGTAATTTCTGGGGTATTTCTATTTTGGTGATTTTAAAGAGATTGTGAAACATTCTTATTTCTTGGAAGGGGTGTTATTTAAAATACTGGAAATGGAAATGTATGTAACAAACTGGTTCAACGAATAATAATTTTATATATTTTAATGGAAATTATTAAAAAGGTAAAAATAAAAGGTACCACTCCATGGAGGAAAAACCCCTGAGAAAATACACAGGAAAGCAAAATAATAAATTAAAAGAAAAGCAACAAAAAATATTCTTGACCATTAAGGAAGAGGAATGAATTTGTAAATCAAAAGACAAAACTAGAGAGTGCTCGAGAAAGGGGAAAAGACATTTCAGCATGATTTCAGAAAATTTTAAGCAGGCAGCATTCAGCCAGTTTTCTCCAAAATGGCCAAGGTAGGTAAAAGCAGAGGACAAGCAAATACTAGATAAACCTTTTGATGACTGCAGACATGATTAAGTGGTAACAGGATTTTTTCAAAAGACAGAATAAAGCTCTTACTGTGTCGTGCAACACACTGAAGAGATTTTTATCAAGATGTTTGGAAGTCAAAGAACTTAATCATGCTATCAGACAGAATGAGAGATTTGGATTACATACCATTAGACCATACATAACTTGGCATTTTTAATTTTGAGACAGAATGTACTAGAAATGAGGGTGAGGAAACACTCTCTTGTGCAGTTTAGTGATGTATTCAGCATACTTAGAGTAATTGCTGCTGTTTGTTCCAAACAATGCAAGTGACTCAGATACATGATAGAATTTACAGTTGAGAAATTAATTCTTTTCGGAAGTTTGATTTTCTCCAATTCTTACTGCAGATAGCAAAAGAAGAGAAATTAACTGCATGCTTTGATCAAAGCATTTTGATATGGTGTCACAGTTTTAAAACTAGAAAAGAGCTGAGCTTGAGTCAGATCTTGCCTGTAATGAAATCAGGTATTTTCTCCATTTGATTTCTGTGGTGCTCCATACCCAGGAGTAAGAGGTTTGTGTTGGGTTGGTTTTGGTTTGTTTTTTTTTTTCCCTTTCTTTTCCCCTTTTTCTCTTTGTTGAGCAAAGCTTACAAATGGCAGAACTGCCGAGAGCAAGGCAGTTCTGTTCACATATCTAGCTTAACCAAACAGTCTCCTACCTGCCGCAAGACTAGCGGTTCTTAACTCCTTCTACACCCAACTATATTAAAATTCTTTTATGAACTGGCTGTTTAACTAGCATTCAGTTAACAACCACAAACACAGTAAATAGCCAACCCAAACTGCAATGTAGTTTTAGCTTATTACTCCCATTCACATCTGACATGAGCAGAATTTAGAAAGAAAATTCATTTAGTTTAGCCAGCAATAAATTTAGCTGTTAAACATATAGGTTCATGTTGTACTTTATCTCATATACTCCCTACAAGAGGCTAAACAATCTATATTTCAAATCCCCCTTAGGGAGAAGCAATATAATAAGAATTGTCAGGTAATTTTTAGATCTTTACTCCAAATTAATACAGTTTTGGAATAATCCAAAAAGGGTTTCTTGTGGGTTTGGTTTTTTTTAAGGATGCTTTTCTGAGAGAAAATAAACTCCATAGAAGCTCTCATTCTGTAATTTTAAATTGTGAATAATATATTAGATAATTTTCTAATGTTTCAGTAATTTTAGGGACAGTGTGTGTTCATTTAGCTGTCTGAGGTGATAAAGAATGTGAGCTAGATGTGGGTTTTCTTCAGATCATAAAGCAGATCTGTGACTTTGAGTCTCCCCTGCTTTCCACATTTGTTCTGAGAACAATACTTTGGTGAACTGTCTTTTTCAAAGCAAGGTGTGAGACTTCAATTTGTCCTTAATTTCTAAGAGCAATAAGGTAGTAAAAATGGGAATATATGTGAAAACTCAAAGCCTTTCTTGTGAGCCTGCTTTGAACAACTGAAGTGGTATGACTTAATGAACTGTGTTTGCAGAGTGTTTTGCTTGGTTCTTTATCTCCATCACAGCGGTTGCTACGTTAGACCTGTTTTGAAAGTTCCCAGTGCCTTTTCATGTCTTAGTGGCTCAGACAAATGCTTCCTCAGTAGTGACCAAGTACTCTTTTTGCTCAATCTAGCTTCTTTCTTTTGACTAGTTAGAGCCTTATCCATGTTTTGCATGCTTTCTAAACTGAATTTGGGGTTTGCATGTGAAAAGGAGAGCAATTTATTGTGGTTTTGCTAAAATAAGTTTTCAATTCTGCCTAAAGTGTAAGATGATCGCATTTCTTTGAGTGGTCATATAGTAGAACTTGATGGTACTTGAGTGGTGGAAATATAAATAGCTCTTAATTTTCTTTATATGGTTATTGCTGTATATGTAAGCTTTATGTATATTGACATTTGTAAATGCATATTGTTTCAATATGCAAGATTTCTGAAATCTGTTGATGATCTAATGTTTTTATTGTAATTTTTGGTTTTTAAAGGGCACTATGAGGAGGTGTACGATAACCAACTTAACATGGCCTACTGTTTCAATGAGCCTGAGGACAAATGGTTAAGTAATTACTTTTATGAACAATGCTTCAACACTGCTCAACTAGTAAAAATTGATGGTGGGAAAAGAGAGGCACAAGCACATGCAAATATGGGCCTCATCCATGAAGAACAAGGTAAGTCACTGAGATCATAAAGCTACATGGTATCAGCATGGAGACAGTCATATTTGGTGATTTGTGTTTCACCGCAAGGCACCATATTTCAATATAAAATTGATTTGCAACCATAATTTAAAATAACTTTTAAAACTGTTGCAATTTTAATTTTTGTAGCAGCAAATAGGAAGACAGAGAAGTCTGTAATTATTCACAGACCTGTGTCCTCTGACATTCCATCTGCAATTGAAAGTACTCAGTCAGAAGCATGTGTTTAGCACAAAGGGTCTTTGGATTTGACCTTATTTTCTTTTGCTTGTTTTAGACATGAGACTGGTAATGCTGCCACGGGTGTTTGAGTAGGAGGGCATTTGTAGTTACACAAACTGGGTAGATTTAAAAGACATATGAAGATATAATTCAGTTTAATACTGCCTCCAATTTACACTTGGATAAAACAACCTGTATATTTGTGCTCTTTTTAAAAACTGCTTTCTGATTCTCTTGACTGAAAACGGCACCCTGTTTGTCTGTACGTGACTGACACATTGGTATTTTTCTTCAGATTTATACCTTGCCACAAGTGCCGTTTCTCCATTTGTGCATCTTTATCTCCAAAGTGGGATTCTTTGAAATAATAAAAAATATTAATAGATGTAACTAAAATCCTAGACCAGGCCAAGCTGGAAGGGATCTTGAAAGATCATCTGGTCCAACCTTTCATGGGAAAGGGAGCCTAGATGACATTATTTTAGTACCTTATCCAATCATGTCTTGAAAACCTCCAGCAATGGGGACTTTACCACATCTCTGAGGAGGCAGTTTCAGTGAAAGTAGTAAAAAATATTACTTTCTTTTATCAAGACAAACCTTGTTTCTATATTCAAAACCATGCATTACCTTTCATGGCAGAGAGGTTTGTGTGTGTATAGCATTCTGAGTGTAAAAAAGGTGCTTTCCTATGTTTGTATAAAACCCTTTCATGATGTGGGAAGACAAGCAATGAGTGATCCTCAAGTGACTGAATGAAATCTATCTTCAGTTGTAATTCCTAAGCATACTGGGTGCTTAAACATTGCTTCAAATATGTGATTTGTACAGTCATTACATTTTTATTTTTAAGTTTGACTTTGTGGGTTGAAAACATTCCAACTTTGAGCTCAGTTTGTGGCTGGTTTCTCAAATAGGATGGCTTTTCTGAGAAAAAAATGAAGGTTCATGGAAATTGAAACATTTTGTGGAAATAGTATAATTCCAGTAAATGTATGACAGAATGGGTATGTTTTGAAAAATGTCCAAATTTGCCAGCAAGAATATGGACTTAAAACATAAAACCTGCAGAATTTCTGAAAGGTTATTGTCCTGGTTTTTTCTCCATGTGCTCCTAAAGTTGAAACATCACACCTTTTTCAATATTTCCTCACATGTTCTAGGCTGCTGGTCATTAACACTGTCTTCCTCTGAACTGTTCCCATGTTTCTTGCCTGCAACACCCAGAGCTGGATTCAGTCTTAAATTTTAACTTAATTCCAATGATCAATAAAATGGAAGGATTACTTTTCTTACAAGTTGTATATTTATTTGTTCTTTCAGCTTCAACATCTCCATCATATGTTTTAGCATAAACTGCATACTCGTATTCAGTTCAGTCTTCATTACTCTCTAAATTCTTCTCTGAAGAACTGTTAACTGGCTATTCTGTACCTGGTTTTCTGCCTGGTGCAATGTTTCCTTCTTTTTGCACTGAGTAACATCATATGTTTTGTAGGTGATTACTAGAAATTGTCAAGCTAGTTTTGAATTCTGAAATTGACCTTCAGCATGCTTTCTCTTCTTCCTTATTTGGTATCGTTTGAACATTTTAAAAGCATTTTTCTATCCTGTAATTCAGATCCTTAATGAAAATACTAAGGTAGTACATGGGACCTAGGACAGGCACCTGTGGAACCTCACTGAGTATCTTTCGCCATACTCACAGTGAGCTACTAATATCCAATGTCTAAATGGCATTTCCTAACCAATTTGCGCTTACCTAACAGTTCATGCAGGTGAACTATGCTTCCCTCATGCTTTACAAGAGAATTACATGACAGTGTAACTTAAATAGAATATTGGTAGTTGACATTTGATCCTGATGTTTTGGCATTGGCTATATTTTCATGTTTTCTCTAAATGCTTGGGAATAATCTGTTTGACTATTTATTCCAGTATTGTTCCAGGAATTAAAGTTACGCTAAATCTGTTTCCCAGTAGATAAGGTAGCATTTGCTTAAAGCCCAGGCAGCCACAACCAAGTTGACTTTGTTTTGAGCAAAAAAGTGCTTAATTAGGTTATCTGTCTGATACTCAAAAAAGTGGTTGAAGTTGCTGGATATTTTGCAACCTTTTCAATTGCTCCTTCAATTACTAAAATATAAAATTATAAGGAAGTACCTAAAAGCAAACATCCCTATCTATTTGTAACTTCAAAGGCTCGTACTGAGTGTGACTCACTACTGTTATCGAACTACTGCCTAAAAAACTTTTACTGTTTCCTACTTTTATGATGTGTCAAGCAAAAGCTGTTGAGTGCTTAAGTATCTTGAAGCCCATTCCAAAAGCACATAAGTTATTAAATACGCTTTGAGATGCTCTGAGGAGGGGAAAATTCATTTTCCTGCAGTAAAATATTAGAAACTTCCAGAAAAGAGTATTCTTATTAATATTGGTAAAGAGATAGAAAGCAAGGTGCGTTTTCACTGCTCAGGGTAAAGCTCCCCTGGATCTGTAGGGTCTATCTCTTGCAAATATTTTATTTCCAGAGAGAGAGGTAAAAAAATGAAGAGGCTGTGAGAGTAAGCGTAGGATTTGCTTTGAGGGACTACTGAGAAAAAGACAGCAAATGTATTCCATGCACTTTTTATTTTCAGCAGGTGGAAAAATTAAATCACAAGTTCTGATTACAGAAAAAGTATGAGAACAGATGTTGAGTTGGCATTGTATAAAATTGCATGAGTATTAATAAGTAAAATTCTAAACATGCTGATAGTTACGGCTTGTAAATTAAATTAAATTGTCTTTTTTTTTTACTTATTTATAATGCTGTAATCTAATTTGTTCGCAAACTGAATGAGTAACATGCCCACTTCCTATGGGGTTATAAACATATATACAGGAATAGATACATATGTATAGACATGTATGAGTGCATTATTATATACATATAGGAATATATACGTGTACCTGTATCTATAATTACAGGGATGTTTGTATGTACGTGAATGATGCCTAACATCATTAACAACATACTTTAATCTGATTTAAATCATCATATGTATATTTACTCCATTGATTACTAGCGTAGCCAGGAAGATAGGAGAATTTACAGATATGAGAAGTTAGTTTTAAAGACATTCATGTGTGCATCCTTCTAGATGTAAAATCTTGTACTAGTTCTTTTCGGTTCTCTCGCCCAATGGTGTATTTTTGATTCCTTGTCCATATCCATAGAAGTTGTTTTTATATGCTTAGCACAGATTTCTTGGCAGTATAAAGTTGAGCATGTACTTGTAAAGATTGTTGTTTGCCTTGGAAGCAAATCAATAAATTTGCAGGGTAATTTTTGTGTAATCAAATTTAAAGTTCTTTGACTTTCAGCCTGGTCCCTGTCCTAAAGGCTGGATATAATCTTATGTTCATCAATCTTCAAAGCTAAATATTTGAGGTGTTGGCAGTCTAGACTTCAATCATGATATTTGGATGCAGGCGATTAGTAGCTGTCAGTACATAAGAGAAAGAAAACAATAATAATAGAGTAGCCTGCAACAAGTGCAATGGGATGTTTTACGTGGGGCAAACTTGATTTTAGTCACAGATCTTTACAGAATGAGATTTTTTTAACCTCCTCTTTTAAAAATACTCTGTTTGTAAAATAAAGTCTGTGTTTATAAGTTAACCAAACAAGATGGTACTCGTTGAATATTGTGAGAGTGTTCAGGCTATGATCCTGTTCAATTAGGTGTACTTACCCCATAGTTGGTCTTGCCTCAGGAGGCTCGTAACAAATTTTTTTATTAGTTTGGTTGCTAGCCATTTTCGCACTTTCTTATATTTCTCTTAAACATGTCATCACTGTGTACACAGTGAAAAAGCAATGCCATATTTGAATATTTTTTTTTTCTTGCATTAAATCCATCATTACTTATCTTCCAAGTAAGCACAGGCTTTCTTATATAGAATCTCAGTTAAGGAAAACTAATTTTAAAATATTTTTACATTAAAAACCACATTCAAAACACAGGAATACTATGTCATTGTAAATGTGTGCATTTTTCTTCATATTAGAGAATAAGAAGATTATCAGAGTCTGTGGTAGTTCTGTTACATTAGCGTGAAGTTTCTTTCTTTCTGCTAAAGTTAATTATGAACTTCAGACTTCCATTGTTGTAAAGAAATACAGTGTGAGTGTATTGATAAACATAATGGACACTGCTAGTGCTCATCATAGCAGTATTTGAGTGCTTTCTGTTTTGTATTAAATGTCTGACATCTATCATGCTTGAAATTATGTAGACCTTAAATATATACATCCCAAAGTTTTGAGTAACTTACATCAGTAACAAAAACAGTCCAGGGGGAACAGGAATTTGTATGTGTAGGAGTTATTTACTTCAAAATGCTTATAACAAAATTAGATATATTTCTGTGTTATTCAAAACCATAATAAAAACAGAAATCTGAAAGTGTACATGTTCTAAAAGCAACTATTGAGGCCATTGCAACTAATGCAGATGTTTGTATAAATATATCTATATAAATGTGCGTATACGCATAGCTCTATATACAGACATACATATATATATATGTATACACACAATCAAATATAGCCAGTGCTTTAAAGCTGGTACTTCAGATACCAACATTTCAATCTTAGTGTCAAGTAATTCTGCATTTGTGAGAGGAGCTTCAAGTTGACTAATTAACATATTTGATAGGGGTTTTTTTCTAATACAGATGCATAACTGTCCTTTTCTTAAGGTACACCCTTACAAAAAGATAGATTAGTGGTACATTGTGTGGGGGACTGTGGAGCAGGAAGAGAACCAAAAGTTCTGGAGGAAGCAGCAAAAACATCGTCACTACAATCTTCTTGTAAATATTTATTCTCCCACCCTCCAACAGTGCAAGGATCTCAATGCTTACCTTTCAGACATTATAGGCAAAGGTAGATGTTCACAGGCCATGCTTGCTTTCCTGCATGAGTAAATGAAGCCGTGAATGGGGATGTCTATGTGCATTGGAGCACAGGTTAGTGATAGAATGGTGTTAAGAGTCCTGCACATGCTTTTGGCTTGTGCTAACTTGGACTTTCCTGCCCTGCAATTATTCATGGACACAGTTTGGTAGTTAGCAGCGTTGCAGGGTCTTTTCCTAACAGGCAGTTAGTTTTTGAGAAAGCATATAGGTATTGCAGTAGTGTCCAGTTAATAAAATTTCAAATAAAACAACAAATTCCAAATGTAAATCGGTGCCATGCCAGAAACTGCATATCCCCTGGTATGAGGTCTGTGAGATGTGTGAAAATTACACCATCAATTTCAATGCATTGATGACTGAATTAGTCATCAGATTTATATTCCTGTAGCACATAAGGATCAACAAAAGCAGAGGTAATACTTTTTCTGAAATGCTTACGGACCGGAAACACTAGCAAGAGAAAGGGACAGAATGCAAAGCAAATTGCCATAATAGATATCTCGGTGCCAATTCCTATAACATACAGCTAATCCATAAAACCAAGTCTGTTTGTATGCTTTCTAGATTGCAAATCTTAAAGAATTCCTGATCAAGGTCTCCTTAGTCCTTTCTAAAATAAGCCTAGACATTTCAAAAAATCTACCATATTCTGCAAATTAGTGGAGAGGGTTTAAGCATTCAGTCTTAATCCAGTTCTGCCTTGATTATAAGCAATGTAAAACTCCTGTTTCTTTTTAGTCAGTGCAATGTTATGTCAGAGTTGATCACTTCTGCACCCACTCCAAAAATATTAATAAATTGGATGTAATTTATGAGAAAGGTATAATTATTCTATCTGTAATCATGAATAAAATACAATATTTCATATGTTAAAATTTGATCTAGACTTCTGTGATTGAAAGGCCTACTGAACACAAGGGATTTGTAAATAAATGTAATTAATTTGCTGGGGCGGTGGGGAAGGGTTCTTAAAGATTTTGAAGATGCAGATTGAGACCAAGGAGTAGGCTCATACCTATTGTTTTACCGTACTGTTGAAATTAAAGGTTTTAGTCAAGGCAATACAGAAGTTGTTGGAAAGATTCTTATTGAGTCTGGGCATTTGAATCAAGTTTCTGAAGTATTAAGTATTAATTACTAGATCTCTTTGGTAAGCAACAACTTAAAGGCAGTTCATTGCATCATCAATTTGTTTCAGAACATAAAAAGTCAAAACTGATTACTTTGTTATTCTTAGCGGGTCCTATTTAATCCATTGCTAAGAAATTGTTGTATTTTGAATTGTTTATGGCAAGTGTTTTTTTAATTAAAAGCTGTAGTGTATAAGTAATTGAGAGAAACTCAGCATACATTCTTGAGTATCTGTGCAGAGGAAATATGCATGTTTAAGCAGAGTTTCCCCAACTGGTTTGCCTTTAGGCAGAAATAATTTATATGCAGATATTAAAAAAATAAAAGAGAGAGAATGTTAATATTGCAAAATGAAGTACTAAAAATTTCTAAAAGGGCAAAAGTTAAAATTCCTTATGAAATTTCTTATGGTTTTCTCTGTCTTTTGCTAGGAGATTCCTAAGTATAGCCAGCGTAACATTCACCCGTTGAATGGATGGCTTACATGCACCTTCTGTGTTAACAGAACTTTATACTGCGGTGTAAGCCTGCCAAGCCCACTTAAATAGCATTCTCTTGTTGTGCTGTGTGATGTAGAAATGAAAAGTTCTGCTTTACAATCTATTGCAAAATTAGAAACAGCTGGTAAGTAAAACAAACCAGTAGGACGTTTTTGAAGAGTGATAAATGTCTTCCTTACTATCTGTGGATTGCAGAGCTGTTACTGATAACAGTATTGCTTCATTTGAACTATCTGACCTGTCCATTTAATGTTGTTACTTTTCCACCGTAAGGTGTATAGAGGTCTCTGTATTGTATTCATAACTGCAGGGCAGACAGTGGAAGAAAGCAACCTAAAACCAATCCCATTCAAGAACAAAACCAACTCAAATTACCAGGTAATAGCTGCCCAAGACCTTTCAGGCTTCATCTATCCTCGTGTCTGTGTTTGTAAGCAACTTCTTTTGGTTTAAAATTATAACCAGATAAGTTTGTGATTTTTTTTTTTTGATAGAAGATTAGCCTCATAGTTTCATTTGTTTCTATAATGGGATTTTTTTGTAGTGTGGAATTTTTAAGTATACATTTCTGCATAAACCTAAAACAAAAATTTAACAGAAGGTATATGCAGCCAGAGGTACGGGTTTTGGAGATGTAAGTTTTCGGGTCTCAAGTATTGCTATGCTCCTTTTACTCCAAACAACTTTTTTCAGAAAATAATCATAGCTCTAGACATAAATCTTAAAAGTTAGCGATATGGAATATGCAACTTGCGGGAAAAATGGAAAAATAGAATTTCTCAATTTTTTTGAAAGGAGAAAAGAGAATTAAGATAGAAATGGCTATGTGTTTGGGGTTTTTTTAACAGGAAGCCTGCATGCTAGTCAAAATATGGCAGCGATCTAAAGGAGAGTTGCCGTTCTAGAGATTTAGAGGATATATATCGTTTGAGGCAGGACCCACCATTTTGTTCTGTGTTTATACAATACCATTTCCTACTTGCTTCTATATCATTTGTACTTGGTAAGGTTCAGTGTGTGCTGTGATAAATTGAAAGCTCTATGTGAACATGCTGCTGACTGGCTGAGCAGTGTGCTGCCCTCTGGAATACATATGACATTCTGCCTGTCTTCCCATCTGTCTGGAATTTGGATCAATGTCTTATCTTCAAGCTACTAATTTTCTAGAAAGCAGTGTGAACTTATTGTCCTATGGGCTTCTTATCACTTCTCACCAAACTTGGTTGAAGCTCACGCCAAATCTAGGTTGATGATAGGATGATCACATAAGCTTGTTTCCTTTGGAGAGCAACCTAAAAGTGTCTCTTTGTACAGTTCATTGTTTGCAGTGGACATGTAGTGTGTTTCATTTGATTATTTTGATTATTCTTTATGTATTAGTGACCAAATATCATTGATTTAACGTTGTAACCCCTACTTACCCGAAGTTGCATATCCCAGATTGCTAACTTTTAAGATTTATGCCTAGCTGTGATTATTTACTCTAAACAATTCCTTCAGAAAAAGGAGCTAGCAATAGTTCAGAACCTGAAAACTTACTTGCATCTCCAAATTCTGTATCTCTGGCTACATATACTTAAAAGCCTCCACGTCAGGGAACTTTAGAGATAGAATGAAGCGCTTCCTTAATGGGACATGCAATTTTGTATATCCAGTTTAATCATTTAAAACCCTTCCCAGTAATTGATTGAGTCACTGAGCTAAATCTTCTTTGTTTTTTCTTCTCTCGTGCTATTTCACTAAGCAGTTATACTGTGTCTTTTGGTTGCTTAAGAATTAAATACATAAGTTAGCTGGGAAAAACTTGATTGTTGAGCATTATTTAAAAAGTATAAGCAGCAAATTGTTAGGAGGTAAAGTCTTCAGATATGATGCTTTTCCCTGTCAGTCAGTGGCAGACAGAAGCAGTCGTAAATCCAGATAGGTTCTTGGGGAGGAGAGATTTTAAAGGTTTATTAAATAATTGAGCTTATCCTCATGCAAGTGCACAGTGTAGTTCCCCAATAAATTACATCTTATTATTACAAGGTTGTTACTGATATTGAACTAGCAGGTACTGTAATGAACTGATGTTATAGAAATTAGGTGTGTTTTCAGTTTAATTTATTATATTAAGAAAGTCTGAAAGAAGCTTCTGAACATGGAACATGAAAGCAAAAGGGACCTGTTGAGTTCATAAAAAAAATATTCTTTGTATAATAATTTTTATCCTTGTTTTTTTTAAAAATATGTTGGTAGGCAATGAAAATGTTTTGAATAAAAAAATTCTTTAGCGTTCTTATTTTCACTTCTGGAAATACTGCAAAAATGAGAAATTTTCTTCATGATTTTCCTTCAGTGGATATAAATCAAAGTGTAGTATTAAGTACGGGGAAGTAACAATATTCTTTACGCTAGGAAAAAGTAATCAGTTTTGCCAAAAGCCTCATTAATGTTTTCACCTCCACTGTCTATTTCCTAGCCTAATTCTTCAAATGGAGAATCAGTTCTGATATAACATCTGGGGACAGGTTTGTATTCTTTGTGATGAGAAGCTCTTCAAAGTATTCACAGCAGTGCAATAGTACTAATTCTAAACTTTGTAATTTGTGTTTTCTGTAAAAGTTTTGACAAATGCAATAAAAATAAAACCTTGAATTAGTTTCTGTTCTCAGGTATTTGGTGATTGTAAAGTTCATTTTCAAACACGTAAAATTACGAAAAAGTCTTGCTGTTGTTCACATTGAACTATGAAAGATAGTATCAGAAATATTTTAGAAAAAACATTTTATGTACACTTGAATATCATGTATAACACTCAAGTGAATTGTTTATATACACATGTCTGTAAGAATTTTATTAATGCTTACTGGTTTTGGTATCAAGTGTTGCTCTGTTTGCTTGTGCAAACATGTGCATGTTCATAAGACTATGACATCTAATGAAGAGATCTTTTTAAAGTATTGATAGCCATGAGTAAATTGCACTATGTTTGATCTGTGTTAAAGATTCAAAGTCCAACGTCTTTGAGTAGAACTTTAGAATAAAAATGTAATTAGGTTACATCCCTAAAGTCTGATATATCTTTAAACAAGACTGCAAATGAAACTTTATTAAAACTTCAAATGAATTATTTCTTTGCTTTTTTAAATTCTTTTTCCCTCTCTTCTCTTTCATGTCTATTACTGACATTGCTGCTTGTATTTTACCTGTCTTTTTCAGAGTATTTTAATTATTTACTGCCTAATGAGTAGTACTGAGATGAAGCTTCATTCAAAGGTGCCTGCTCACTAACAGATTTTTTTTGCCTCAAAGCTTTGCAAGGTCTTGGACTACTTCAGCTGAAACAGTAGCTGTCGTCATAAACTTTTCTGGAGGCAGTGTTTCCTTTCAGTAATTGATAAAGGAGGTGCTGTTTCCAGCGGGACTGAGAGCTGATGGGGTTGCATGTCCTCAGCCATCATCAATAATGTGTTGAAGTCGTAGGTAAAACAAATATTGTGAAGCTAGTAATGAAAATATATTTTACTCTTCAAAGGATCATAGGATAATTCAAGTTGGAAGGGACTTCAGCAGGTCATTATTCCAACCTGCTACTCAAAGCATCCTGAAAAAGATTATCTGCACAACAGACAGTGCTGGAGCATTGCATTAGATATTAAATTTATTATTGGAAGCTGTGAAAAGTAAGAGGAATGGGTTAGAATCTGAATAAAACGTAGTAACTACAAAAAATTATTTAAACTGAGGCAAGCATTTGGTGTGAATTAGCAAAAGTAATTTAGTGAAACTAATCTGCTCCAGTATCACTTTCTGTGTTTAAAAGATAATGATCATAATACTCTTTGATATTTAGTAATACAGCATGTTTTCATTTGGTTCTATTGAGCTCAAAAAACCCTTGAAAAACAGAACTGCAAAGTGTTGTGCTGTTCTTCACTATTCATCACTGCATTTTCACTTCACTCTCCTCTATGCATCTGGGTATCTGCCTATAAACACTGAAATATTTGTCGAACGTGAAGTGTGAGCATCCCACTGAGTGTAGGCCTGCTCCTCCTCAGAGCCTGGAGCCTTACATTGTGCGTTTCCTGAGTATATTTTCTACCTTAGGTAGCCTTTGCATATAGAAAGCACTTTGATGCTTTACAAACATGAAAGAAGGTGGTTTGAATGTTACTGTGAAGCAAGAACTCCATTCACTTTAAAATGAGTATGTTGCCATTCAGCTAGTCTTCAAGATTGTTCACAATGTTCTCTAGATTAAAATTGACTTATATCAAAAAGAGTTTGTTTATATATAATCAAAGAAATCAGAAGGCGGCATCTAACAAATATTGCTTTCATAAGATATGTTAACCTGAACAGATAAAGAAATTGTAATGGTAAACAAAAAATTTTTTGTGTTAGTTTACTTGGATATGAATGTAGGACAGACAAGTTAGTGGAATTTTCATACAGGACCTGTTCAGTTGTCAGGTTTTTTCCAGGAAGTTGGACACTGATTTTGGAAGAGAACATTTTTTTTATTCTAGCTTGCATGTGGATAACATGGTCCTAAACCAGTTTATGCATTTAGTGTTGCAAAGCCTTCAGATTCCACGTCAGGCCTGAACTTCTGTGAAAATGCCTGAAATACGCTTAACTGTGAAACAAATATTCCTAAAGCAAAGGGGAAAATTGGTTATGTAATGTGGTTCAGATGTCAAGACAGTAATTAAAGGTGTGTTTCTAAGTTTCAGATTTAAGGGTTACACTTAGTATGAAATCACTCTTTAATTTATTGTTGTATTTCATGTAAATGTATGTATATATGTCTGTATATTATATTCTGTACCGCTCTTTGTAAAGTTTATGTGAAGTCTGTGTGCATATAGTTTTGGGGGAAGTCATGTAAGTGACACCGCATTTTCTTTGTAGAGTTACTCTGAGTAGTTGCAATCAATCTGAAGTAGCTGTATGTCTCTTGGAGAAAATCTGAGAGATTTTTATGTAGAGCCAGAAGCAATTTAAGAAGGACTGGAGCTAGCCCAGAATTTTTAACGTACAGTGACTGCTGCAGTACCTGGAAGAAACGCAAGAGAAGGATATTTGTTCCAGTCTCCTCTACAACAGTGTCTGTTCCTTCTGTACTTAGTGCTTTCTTCTAAGAACGAGAAGGTTTTTTCACAGCAGTTTCTCTTCTAGTAATGTGTTCTTCAGTTAATTACAGGTTTTTTTTCTCTTGCTGGTCCACAGCAAACTATCCCCAAAGCAGCTGTCACTTCATCTGCCTGTGGGAAACCCTTCCTTCTTTGCAGTTCAGAAGTGTTGGCAACAGCAGGGGAAGGGATTAAAGAGCAGACAGGCAAGCAACCAGAGAAACTAGTATTATCCTCAGCTTGTGAGGTGTCTTTTAAAGAATCCTTTAAGCAACATCCTTTGGAGCATTTTTATTACTATAATGTGTTGGTGATGTGCTGTAACATACTGTGAAGTGTCCTACTGTGGGTGCTACAATATGCACTGCCCTCTACGTTTGTATAGGTATATTTTGAGTACTTGAGCTTTAAGGCAAGTAATTTAGGTCCTCAGAGGATAAGGCTGTACGTGATCTAATGCTCACTGGATTCCTACTGTTATGTCTGTCTTTTTGGACAACACATACTTGCTTAACTTATGCCAGCAGAAATAATATATCATCTCTGAACTGCAACACCAAGGATTAGCCTAGCAGTTCTTGACCTAGACCAGGGTACATAAAATACCATCTTTTTGCACTGCAATCTCAGTCCACCAATGCTGTATCTCAGGTTGTGTGATGCTCAACTTACCTTTTATCTCCTCCTTTATGTCCTCAAAGCCTTCTACTTCTCATGCATGCTTTCAGTTGACCTTGAAGACTATAGGGAGAAATCTACTGGTGTATTTTCAAATTGGGGAAATTGTCAGAATTTCCTCATGATGAGTCAGCATGTTCGTTGCAATATTCTTATGACTTGTTTATGTCATTTTGCTAAAACTCACAGTGGAGTCTTTCTTAAAAATGTATCGTAAGTGAAAATAACTTTTTATCCTTTAACTTAAAACTACTCACCTTGATTGTTATCTGATGATTGCTTGTGGTTTAGAAAGATCTTGTAGAGTTATGGAACCACAACGTTTTATCTTAAATCTCTTCCACAGAATTTGTTTTGCTTTTGCAAGTGATGCATAAACTCAGGTTCTTGCATCTGAGATCAGTCACAGTGACTTCTGTATGATCCATTTTACCTCAGGAGTGCAGGGTGGTTCAACTATTTGCTGAATGAGAGCCTTGTCTTACGATTCTTGTGAGCTTCTTGTTCCACCTCCCAGTGTATCTCCGTTAGTCTTACAACCTCTGTAGGTAATGACTCACATTGGAAACTGTGACCGATTCTTAACTATTTTGGCATCAATAGTTCTACCGTAATTATTGTAATTAAATGTAGGGAGCTAAAAATAATGCAAGTAGTTCAAGCAGTTAAACTAAAATGTAAGCCTGTATCTTACGAGATAGTAATAACATTTTTCTTTTTTCTACCATTAACTGTTGCTTCAAGCAGATTTTATGT
Organism: Nycticryphes semicollaris; assembly: GCA_013400055.1. NCBI lineage: Eukaryota > Metazoa > Chordata > Aves > Charadriiformes > Rostratulidae > Nycticryphes > Nycticryphes semicollaris. The sequence goes on from VXBJ01004310.1 coordinate 902,339, forward strand.
CTACATTGTACAGTGAAATAACTGATTATGAAGGATGTTCTAGTTATAAATTACAGAATATTATAATATACATAGAGCTTTACTGTTCTTTTAGGTTGTTGTTTTAAGCTGAAGTGGAATATTTTTAAAGCACTCAACAACTGTTTACAATTTAGAATTAAATATGCTTTCTGCCTGTACTAGCCCAGCTGAAGAAATGTACGTAACAGACCTGCCACTTTTTTGTGCAATTGTTTCTGTGGCATTATTTTTATTGGTAAATGTATGAGCTGATAGAAAAGGAAATCATTAAGTGCTCTCAGTATTGCTGAGGCATGGAGCTGGAACAGGTCAGTCACTGCATTTTGCAGATTGTGACATTTTAAATTACCTGTATACTCCTGGAAGCAATCTGTGGACGTAATTAACATCTCACCTAATTAATGTCAGGACTGTGTATAGAGAATTCTAGATAGTATTGCACTGCCTTTATTTATTAAATACCACATTATTCAAATTTGCTATCCTTAATTTCAGTATTGAAAACTTCAGATTTGTGTGCTGTTTTCTTAAGTGGGAGTAACTTCTTTTCTTTTTTTTTTTCCTTCAAGTAATCAATGCACTGCTGAATGAGTTCATTTTAATGCACTCAATCATGCCTCTAATGTTTGTAGCTTACGGGCGCAAGCATCAGTAATGCAGGAATGTTATATGGCTTTAGTTTGGGCCATTTCATAAAATATTCATGGAATCAAAAATGTGCATCAAAATAGCGGCTGAGAGAATTACATTTATGTGCCTGCTTTTATGGCAGCTTCACATTTAAACCCATTTGTGTTAATATCTAGTCAATCTTTCTACTTAAAAAAAAAAAAAAAAAGGCAAAATAGTATTCTCCATAGATACCCCTTTTGGTTTGATATCTATTTTGGTATAACAAATGTATACTTTTGGAGTGGGTGTTAGGGAAGGGAATTATAAAGGAAGTTTTAGACAATGTAAGAACGTTTCTGTTCAGTATTTACAAAATTGCACAGAGTTCTTTTGCTTGAATGAATAAATTTATCTTTTTGACTTTAAGCAACTCTGTGAAAACTGTGGCACAAGTCTTTGTGCATGCATATGTAGTTGCTATGAAAATAAGAGTAATTTCTAAGATTTTATACTGTTAGTGGCAGAGTAATGTCTTATATAATTGTTTAAAACTGATTCTTTACTCCCAAAATTATATTGTGATAATGTTTATCTCACATATTTAAGATTAAACTATTGCTGATTGGATTTATTTTGTTATGCCCTGGGCTACATTAAACTACTACATTTTAGTCCTGGTAGTATGTATGTCCTAAGAGTTATATTTCTGTCTTTTGATTCCATTTATAAACGGGGAAGAGATATCCACGATTCTCAAACTCCATTTAGTATACATGGAGCTAATTTCTGCATGGCAGTGGGAAAGAAATATGCAATTACTGTTAATGTTGCCAACTGAAAATGGCCATAGTGTAACATTTTGCAAATAGATTTTTCAAATATACATTTCCTAGAAACACCTTCTGGATTTTCTATTTGAAAAGGAGAGATATAAAAGACAGATTTCTATAAACTATTGCAAGTGATTTTCCTACTTACCGCTTTTTCGCACATCTTGCTCCCCCCCCCCNCCCCCCCCCCCCCCCCCCCCCCCCCCCTTTTTTTTTTTTCCCGGTTTTTCTTGCAGTTAATGCTAAAAGTAATTTAAAACTCTGCCATGTCACTGTTCAGGTGAGATAAAAATACTCATAAATGTTCTATAATTAGTTTATAATTTTCTTTTAATGTTTTTTAAGATTTTTCAGATAGCATCTACCAATGTCTGCACCTAACAGTTGCAGTAGTTCAGTCTTTAAAACTTGTTTAAAAAAAAATTGGCCAGATCAATTCCAACTGCACCGACTCATGACAGTGAATAAACTAGCCACCCCCTGAAAATATTATTTTTCCACAACATTTGAGGTTCACATAAACGTTATGGATTAAAGAAATTATGTCATTTGCCAGCAAGGCATTTCAGATTAGAATTCATTCCTCCATCAAAATAAAGTCTAAAATATTTCACCTTCCATGAATTTGGGAGGTCTTCAAATAGCTAGCATTACTTGAAAGAGTCTTCAGTAGGCAAATTACCAGCCACGTGAGGGATTCCAGGTCAGGATTTCCATCTCTGTCTCATTTAAGAAACTAGCAGATTTTTTTTTTCCTCAGCATCTTTTTTGTATTCTGTGAACAGGTTGTATCACTTCTTTTGCTTCATGTTCTTTCTTGGTAGTTCAGTGAAGCCAAATTTGAGTACTACCAAAAACATTATATTGCTTTTGAATTTGGAAACTTGATGTAGATGGATTGTTTCTTAAGAGATTTTACTGAGATCTGGCAAAAAGAATGTCAGGTCACAGCTCTTATGGTTCGGTCAACTCTTAAGAACTGTGGGGTACATGGAATATATGAGTTCAATTTCTAGTCTGACAGAAATTTTCTCAAGGGGATACAGCAAGCGAGAAAGCATGGGTAAGAATTACCATACCTGATAGATCTAACAGTCTAAACAATAGTTCTGACTGTTGCACATATTATTTACCTACATGATGTGTCCCATTAAGAGATCATGTAGTTTGAAGCTGAACACATTTCCAGATGATACCATTCATTTGCCCCTTCCCATTCGCACCTTAAGTTTTTGAGTTACACGTGAATCAAATTTATTCTAAAGAATCCATCGTACATGTAGTGAAAATAGATCACTTAAATGTATGGCAATACCCTCTCAAAAGAATAACCAGTTGATTAATAAACTTTGGGGAGAATCTCCAAGGAGGAGTTTATGAGTATCCAAGTGGATAAAATGCTAGATCTAGCTATTAACACTAAATTTCAACTTCACTTTCCATAATTCATCATAAAGCCAGCACCAGCTTCTTCAATTAATATCTTAAATCTGCATTAAGCAGCTTGGATAACTGGAATTCTGTTGACTTCTGAGTTGGACTTTCTGTAAGTTAGCTGGACTAGATAGGCTTGTACTGGTAATGATAATTTCACTTTGCATTGTTATTTGTTCAGCCTGGTGTCAAGTATGTGATACTTTGGAAAGAATATATAGATTTTTTCCTGACTGTTTATAGGATCTGCTAGCTATTCTGACAATGAGATTTCTTCCAATGTTTTCGGCCATCCCTCTGGTACCTGTCCCTAGCTAGAGTGGAGCTGAATACGGCTTAGTGCCTCCCCTTTCACCTGGCACTTCACTCTTCAGCACCTCTTACTATTTCCTCTGGAACTCTTACATGAATCATAGGTTAGAGACTTAAAATACTCTGTCTGTGAAATTGATTTAATTAGTTGCTTCTCTGAAAAAGAAGTTTCTTGTGCTTGTCAATTTTAGTTGAAATAATTTTAACCATCAGTGAAGCTTAATACCACAGAATCACACAGAATGATATGGGGTTGGAAGGGACCTCTGGAGATCCTCTAGTCCAAGACCCTCACCAGAGCAGGTTCACCTACAGCAGGTTACTCAGGAATATGTCCAAGTGGGTTTTGGATGTGTCCAGAGACAGACTCCACTGCCTCTCTGGGCAGCATGTTCTAGTGCTCTGCCACTCTCAGAGTAAAAAAGTTCATTCTCATGTTTAGATGGAGCTTCCTATGTTCAAGTTTGTTCCCATTACTTCTTGTCCTGTCACTGGGCACCACTGAAAATAAAGATAAGAGTTATGTTTTATATTGCAAAGTTGAAAGCATAGATATAAAAGGATAACATGCAAAAGACAAATCTAAATTAAGTTAATAAGATGAATCAATAATAGCTGTTTTGCTCCATCTAGATTGGCTGGAGGCCTGGGGTACTAGCCTCATTTCCTCTCAGAATGTGTAAAGAAGGTCCTTCTCTGAGCTTCTCTCCCTTCTTTCCTACAGTTGGGAAACACCTTTTCTCCTCCTGGTTCTTTTTGTAATTTGAATGCAGTACTGTAAAAACGATCTGCAAATCAGTAATTGTTCCTTATAAATCATGTTTCAGAAGAGTTGTAAACTACGAATACATCTAAACAAACTTTTTTTTTTAGTTTCTTTCAGTTTTTCATAGAAATAAAATTGATATGTTGATGATCTATGGGGTAAGATTCCTCCATCACACACAGTGATATGAAAACTTATGAAGGAAGGGTCACATTCACATTCACCCCTGCTATAGAACATTCTTTGTGAAACAGGGTACTGTGACCAAAAAGTTGTTTTGATTGGTAATTGGGGGGAGGGGGGGCGGTGTGAGGAGAGTGGAGTGGTGTTGGTATGTAAATAGTCTCACTTTACCTGCTCCCCAGCAGTTTTTCTGTGCCTATTATGAAAAGCTTATCTGTGCTTTCAAAGGGCTTTAAATTTCCATTGTTCAAAATGCATGGAAATCTCCTGGAATGCATGTGTATACATAAGTAAATCTAGCTGAAGGTAGAGGGGAGGGAGGATCCATGTTAAAATGAATTGAAACTTATCTTCAAACTTTCCTTTGCCTTAAAGATGTTTGAGTAACTTACACTTGAAGACCTTAAAGTGTGTTACTTCAGGCTCAATAACTTATCTATTAGTGGTTAATGCTCTTCCAGTTGATTTACTACATAAACTCACCAGAGTTGGCCTAGTAATAGTTGTTGATACATGTTGAATAGTTGTAATATTATGTTGCATATTAATTCTTTGCTCATAGATTAATTTATTTGAATAGAGATATTTCCCCTCCCCCAGTTTTTATACCTCTGTACTCTGCATATGGAATCTTTCAGTACAGGTTTTCATCATGGATAAAGAAACTTGAGGAACAGTTCAAATTGTGATTACTTATTCATAGGTGTGATTTTGAAATACGAGATCCGCAAGGGCTATACTAATGAATCTATAACAGTTGTATTTTTTAGAAAATTCTGACTTTGTATCCTTCGTATCACATTCCCCAACATGGTAAATCTACAAAGGAAAGCTAATTTAAAATGTGTGAAGTTAAAATTGCAGCATTAATGGTGGCTGTGAGATTTGGCAGTATTTTCCAGTGATATGTAAATTATATATTGAAGATTCTTGAAAAAGATGTGAAATTATTAGCTGCAACTTACTTTCTAATGAGAAAATTATTATAGACTAGTAACTTTTAAAAAATTGTTGATTACACTGGTTGTAATTACATATGACATTTTTCAGGCCATGTCGTGGAAGCTGCCGAGCATTTTGAAGCATTTTATCAGCTAACAGAAGGTTCGACATGGAAGGATGAGACAGGCCATACTTACAATTCACTGGCGTGTGAGCATCTCTGGAGAATTTATACATTATTAGCAGACAAAATGCTAGAAAGTAAAGAACACCAACAGGCCATCAAAACGCTAATAAAAGCTTTAAAAATGGCAAAAGAAGGTAGGTGGAAAATAACACTTTCACATTTCTTTATTTGATGTGTATGCCATGATTTTCCCAAGAGTAAAGTAGAAATTGTCAAGTGTTTGACTGGGTAATTATTTCTTATGAAATTCAAAGACAAATGCTATCAATACACTTCTAGATCTCACTAAAGCAGAAATGCCTCCTTGCTGACAACAAAGAATCTTTTAAGATTCCTGAAAGCTTTATCTCAAAAAAAACCAAAACAAACAAAAAAAAAAAAACCACCCCAATCTTATGGGAATAACACCATAAAATAATGAACTCATAAGAAAGTGAAGTCACTGATGGAAGCTCAGCTCCCTCATTTTGATTGGCTGATCGCTGCTGATTTGCAATTTTTGAGAGACATCATTTGCTGGATCATTACCTTCTTGCTCTACATAGTTATTTAGTTCTTGCAAAAATGTCTTCTGTCATAAGCAAAGTTTCTTCTGTGGATTTTAATAAATACAAATACTTTGAAGCCTAAAGAAGCAAATTACAGAATAGCAGAATAGCTGATGGAGGAAGATAGACCTCTGGAAATCATTTGGGTCAGGTACAGCAGGCTGACCAGGGCTGCATCTCATTAGGTTTTCAGTATCTCCACCAGTGGAGACTCCGTAACAATTCTGGAAAACATTTTCCACCTTCCAAACATGTTCATAGTAAAGAAATATTTTGTTCAGTTCACATAGAATTTCAGGTTGTGTCCGTTGCCTCTTCTCCAGTCACTGGACACCACTGAGAAGAGCCTGGCTCCCTCTTTACACACCTCATCAGAAATTTGTACGCATTCATGAAATCTCTCTCAGCCTCTCCTCCTAGGACAGATGCTCCCAGTCCCTTAATCATCTTTGCAGCCTTCTGCTGGACTCACTCCACTATGTCGCTCTCTCTGTTGTAATGAGGAGCCCAGAATGGGACACAGCAATCCTGGGGTGACCTCACCAGCGCTGAGCAGAAGCAAAGAATCACCTCCTTTGACCTGCTTGCAATGCTCTGCCTAACGCAGCCCAGGATTGTCTTGGTGGCCTTTGCCATGAGTGTGCATTGCTGTCTCATGGGCAACTTGTTGTCCACCAGGAAACCCAGGTCCTTCTCTACCGAGCTCCTTTTCACCCAGTCAGCTCGCAGCCTGGGCCCGGAGTTATCCGTCCACAGGTGCAGGACTTTGCATTTCCCTTTCCTGAGCTTCATGAGACTGCCACTGGCGCACTTCTCCAGCCTGCTGAGGTCCCTCTGAATGGCAGCACAATCACCTACCTGGTATATCAACTGCACCTGCCCAATGTTGTGTTGCCTGCAAACACACTGAGAGGGTGCGCTCAGTCATGCCACCCAGGTCATTAATGAAGGTATTAATCAGGATTGGTGCCCATATTGGTCCCTGGCTGCACCACTAGTGACTGGCTTCTCATTGGACTTCATGCTGCTGCTGACAACCCTTAGAAGGCCAGCAGCTCAGTCGGTTCTCAGTCTAACCCAGGTGGATTTTTCTAAGCCATACCTTATCAGTTTGTGTCTGAAGATGTTATGGGGCACAGTGTCAGAAGCCTTGCTAAAACTGAGAGAAGCTACATCCACTCTATTCCCTTTATCTACCAAGCCAATTATCATAGATTCATGAAGGATGATTTCCCTGTCTTAAGTCCATGCTGACTACTCCTGATTTCCTTCTCCTTCTAGATAATAGCTGTATGAAGCTTTGCGCATGTGTGGTTAGATTTAAAGTTGGGGGACAACAGAACAGCATTAGGATGTTACATTTAATGTGGGGTGCTGATCGGATGGAAATACCATATTCTGGAGTATTTCTTACACAGCAGAGGGAACAGAAAAGAGAAGGCAAATCTTACAAGTTGACTTTATGAAAATGCACATAATTCTTCAGAATATTAATAATGCTTGTTTCTCACGAGATACTGTAAAATGTCTGCTTCTACAGATTTATTTTTCCTAGATGATTATTGGCATGCTTCTCAGAAGTAAGATAGAAGGTCTCAAATAATCATCTTTTAACGTGTACAGCAATTCAAGAGCCTTTCATGGTATCCCTTAAGGATGTATTTTGCATATGAATTACACATATAATTAATATGTAATATTAATTCAGTATTTATCACCAGATACATTAGGTTTTTAAATGTAATAATTTATTCCTGGCATTAACCTATTAGCCAGTCCTTGAGTAGTAGTTGAGATCAATAGAATTAAATTTAAAAAAACTAGCACAAATAAAGACAGTATTTTCCAACTTTTAAAAGAAGTTTTGTTGCAAATATATGACTGTCAAGGTAGACAGCATAACACAGCAATCTATAGAAGAGTATAAAATGTAGTTAATGAAGGCAAGTCCAGTTCCTAAAAAAAAAAAAAAAACACGACTATCTTTACTGGCTCAGCAGATACTCTTGGAATGAATGATCAAGCTTTCAGGCATCTAAGCCTATGTGAACTTTGCCATTAATTATTGTAAAATGTTCTAGCAAATTATTTCTATTTCAGGTTTTTACTGTGTTGTCCTTGATTATATTAATTCTGAAGAACCAAAATTTCTCAACTTCCCATACCCCATGAGCAAAAAGTTAAAGCACCATGTGAAATCTAAATGCCCTTATGTGGTAATTTTTGGAGAATAAACCAAACAGGACTTCAGGGCTGAGAATTCAATTCTTTCCAGATGTTTAATTTTTGAGGGTATATGATTGTGTTTGGCTATTTTTTTTTTTTTAATAAAACCTGTAAATAACCTATTTCATTTTTATCTGCAATTGACACTGGTAGATGTTTTGCGAGTTGCCTGTTTGGATCTTTTGTCTTGGGAGTACGTACCCAAATACTGAGAATGTCAATAAAGTTAATCAGCTAAAGGAGGACACATTTACCCAAAAACTTCTCCATTTTTTTCCAGCTGCATCAAATACGTGCTTTTTGCTTTTCCTACATGCTCAAGTCACAGCTACAGTGAAACTGCTGCTGCTAATATTTACTGTAGCACCTGGAGGTTTCTCATGAAGTTTCTCATCAGCTTCTTCCTATTGCTAGTGAAAACTTGTGGGAACGAAGAGATTGTCAAAATAGATCTGATGCCTTTCCAAAACTTACTTTGGTTAGGCAGATGTTTCAGTGCCCTTACTGCAAATCAATCTTTTTCCATAGCTTCGTGAGACATAGTAAATATCACTATGCACAGTGTACTTGCCATTCTTCTCCTAAATTAAAAGCTTTAGAAACTCCTTTTAGATGAGTTCTCCAGTCCCTATTCCAGAAACAGGGCCTCTCTCTACGAAGCCCATATTTTAACAGCTCAGTTAAAACCATACTGGCTCTCGATGCTCTCTGTAATGTTTGTTCTGTCCTTCTGGACCATCATCTATGTTTATGGTTTTTTATGAAATAAAATTAGATATTGCCCACTTCAGACTAAAACTGTACCTAAGTGAGGAAGGAAGCTTTTTATATTCCTAGAAACTTTTTATGGAGGGAAATTTTTGAATATAGTGTGATACAGTAAGCACTTACATAATTTATATAAATTTTAGTATTGAATGGATGATTTTCTGTTGAGGGAGCCATATGAAAAGACCAGCAAGCAGTGTTTGTTAGATCGGTATTAGTGAAATAAAACCTAGTGTAGAAAAGTTTTAGCAATTGCCTGTGAAGGATTTTCAATGAGTACTGCTTGCAAATAGAATTTACATCTTTTTTTAGCTATTCTAGCCTACAGTAGCTTGCAAAATAGCCATGAGAATAAGAAATATAAGCTGGTCTACTGATAGTTCTGTCTCAACATTTTACTAAGATTCACATTAACGAAGTGTTTGGGTCAATGTATTTTGTGTTCCTATGTTAGGATGTATTATGTGTTTGTAGCTATTTTATATATGAACATATAGAGAGAGCCTGTGATTTTCTAATATGGAGACACTGTGAGTATTATTAAACAACTCATGTCAGAGAGCATTAAAGCATGTAAAATTAATTGTGCTGCATTACGTACTGGAAGATATTTTCTCTGATGAACTTTCTTGTTGAACTTTGTTTAAGTCCATAGCCTCTATTTTTAATTACCACTATATATTTTTAAAAAAGAGATAAATGAGAAGGAAAGATTTACTACAGTATTTAAACATCTCCATGTTATTTAAGAACTTGCAGGAACTGTCAGTACTAATGTAATTTTGTCCAGATTATGCTTGTAACTGTAACTTTCTTTAGGAGGTGATCTGAAGATGGAAGGAGAAGCTGCATATTGCCTAAGTTTAGCATATAATTTTGCTGGAGATCATCAGACAGCATTATCAGTAAGTTTATTTTAAAGTTGCTTTAGCTTCTCCAATCCCTTCCTCTGCCTCCTTGGCATCATCTTTGGCATTTTGGAGAGCAGAAAGGAATAGGAGAGACTGGCTCATGGATCTTTTATAGCTGTATCTAGCTCTTTTGACAGGGATCCATTTAAGCAATTATGGTTCCAATGAATTCCCAAACTGATGCCAAGTTTCTATGCTTGGATCTGTAGATGTAATATAGTATCATTATATTATTCAGGTTATATGTGACTAGTTTTTGTTTTCCTCTATTCATAGACATATAAAGCAGTTTTTATTTGGGTAGGTTTTTGTGTAACACACCACTTTTGCAAACTAGTTGGATACAGCATATTTGTGAGCAACAACTAAAAATATATCAGTTCACATGTTGAGCTTTTCAGAACATCAGGAATTTAGAAGAAATGTTAATTGGGATTTGTAGGAAAAGTTGTAGTGCTGATGCAATCCCTTCAATTGATACTTGAGTATAAGCTCCTCATGTTTCCCTTGAGTATCCCTACATAATAATTCTAAGACAATGAGAATTCTACATGTGGAATTCTAGTTCAGGAAGAGAATTCCTCTGGTTCATCATGCAGAGTGAGTTGATCATAGTGTGAAAGATAAGCATGAGCTTGATTTGTCTGTGCCAGTTATCTGAGAAATCACACTATCCTGTTCAAAATGTTGTCTGGAAAATTAATTTATTTGAATATTTTGTCCATAATTATTGTGGTTAATCAGATGGTTAATTACTAGTTCTGTTTCTGTTTGTTTCTTCATCTGTAGAGTGACTAGGTATTTTATTAAGGAACATGCTTTATAGAGGTTATTCTTTGCAGTTATTGGTTGTGATAGTTTATTTTTTTCCAGAAATAGGCCGATAGAAGTCACAAAGTGAATTCAGCTGGGGTTTCAGTATTGTTTGCTTGGCTTCTGCAGCACATGAGGGGTTCTAGGTTTGTGTCTTGAAATACAGGTTTTATGTGCCTTTAATGATTTGTCATACCATTTTTTTAAAAAGTTATTGACCATCTTTATACATAGTTCCTCAATGCTGATGGGCCTATCTTCTGTACAAGTCAACTGAATGCTGCAAAGCGGGAGCCTGTTCTCGCGTCAGTTGCAGTCAAACTCTGTAGCTGAATGTGAAAATATTTCAAAATGTAACTTTATAAAATTATATCTAATAGTTCCAACAGCAATGAGATGGTATTTGATCTCTTCCAATAATACAGTATGACAGATTAGGCTAGACTTTTTTGAACAGAAGTTTATTTGCATTGTTTTTTGACCCTCGTGTGCCAGCTGATCAACTTTTGTATTAAGTGTCTGATAGTCACAGTAAGCTGTGTGAATGAAGAACAGCAAGATAAACCAATACGCTAAATGAAGAAGCCTGCGTGCATATTTCATCTCTCCATCACAGGAGAAATTAGTTAATGAACAAGGCTGCACAGTCTCCATAATATACAAAGGATCACACTACCCTTGAAAGTCTCAAAAATATTAGATGTTAAGGCATTGTTTCCTCAGGATCCATTTTGCTTATGTTTTATAGCCACTCCTTTCCCTTCATTGCTCCCCCATAGCTCCTGCCCAAAAGTTACAGCAATCGTTGGGAAGTTCCATTTCTTTTTGTCACGTGCAGAATTAATATTTTTTTAAGAAGATTCTTTGAATTTTGTAATTTACCACTATTAATTTAAAATATATACGTAATAGGTTATACCTATAGGTTTTAGTCTTACAAAAATATCTGACATATAAGGAAAGCAATGTGCATTTTTGTTAAAAGGGGAAAAAAGTCTCTGTAGTACCTAAATGATACATTATGTTAAGAGTAAAAAATGTTATTTTAACAGTAATGAAAATACCAATACTTTTCTTTGTAAATAATATAAAATTATATTATAATATGGTGGCATTTTCAAATAATATTACAAAATAACCCTGTGTCGTCCTTTCTGCAGAAAATAGTGTCTTATGGGACTGAGGAAAAAGGGTGAAATTTTAGTTCCTTTTGTCCTTAATAGTGATCAATATCGACAACAGTAAAATATCAGTACAAGTTGTCTTCACTCTCCAATTAGAAATCATTGCCTAAAATTTACCCTTCTGTTCTCAGTTTAATGGTCTCTGTATCCAAGGGGAGCTCAGATGCTTACGGAGATGAAATCATTGCATCCTGTTCCCAGAGGGCTACTGGTTATCATTACACATAACATGCAGACAATACTGCTAGGAGCCAGTTTGCCTCATGGTAATATGTAGTTCATCACCAGCTTCTGTAGCATGCTAAAGAGGTCTTGCCACACAGCTTGGGACTATTCGGGTTTAGACTCAGGGGTCTCAGCAGTTATTTTCCTGCTTTGCATCAGTTTTCATCTTCTTTATCCTTTTGTGCTGTGGTCCACCTCAGGCAGTCTCTTTCTAGGGGAATCTGAAAGGAGCAGCTGTTACAGATACCGCTTCCTCCAATTGTTGCCACTCGGTTCCTTTTGCTGTTCAGCGTGCTGCTCCCTCCCCCCAACACGCACGCACGGTAGCACGCATATAAACTTGTTTCTCTTTCATTCATGTCTTCTAGCAGAGCGGGGAAGCATATGTTCAAAATATTCATTATCTGATGCAGTAATTAAAGGTTGAAATGATTAAGCTGCAGCCTATTATATCAAAAATATGCTGTCACTTTCTATCAAATGGGCTAGTTTTGTTGGAGAAGGTTTTTTATTTGCTAGGTGCTTGGTGTATAATCTAACATAATTTGATTTGGTGTATAATCTGCATAAATTGATTTAATTTTTTGATATATATGATTGATTTCAGTGGACCTGCTCAGATGTAAAAACGTAAGTGTGTGCAAGTTTAAAAGCCTGAGAACTAATTATGTTCAATAGCAGTGTGTTATGTTCATAATATTTTTCATATTATCTGGTTTATAATCAAGCCTAATGGCTTTTCCACAAAATACAACGCAAAATATTAGTAGTTCACATTATATAGATTGTATCTTAAACATAGATATTGTCAGGGAGAGTTCTCCACCTAGGCTAATTTTCAAGTAAAAGTTACTGTTTTTCTTCAGACTTGTATATCAAGCTGAGAGTGAAGTGAAACACTTCTGTGTCATTAGAAATCTTGGGTAAGGTATTGAAATATAACGCTTGGTATCAGGAATTTTTTTTAAACTGGGCTTTCAAGAATGCTTCAAAGCATTGGGCATCAAGGGTTTTTTCTCTTTTAATTAGAGCTGCATCCCAAATCATCAGGAAAATGCCAGTCCCCATCCCTTCCTTGAGCATTAGAGTTTTCTAAGTATTTGTTTATTTTGGACATTGAAACCTGTGTTTCAGATATGGTACATATTTAAATAATAGAGGCAGTGTTCGTGAGTGCTGAGGCAATGCCAAAATAAATGTGGTAATTTATGACAATGCTACGTGCATGAATTGTCAGAATTACGATATACAAGCCACAGGCATAAAATTATTAAGAAAATTTATGAACTTGCAAAGACATCTTCACATTGAAAATGACCCTATTAAAGTAATCAGAGGTGATTTATGACCACAAAGATAATTTCTGAAGAATTCTCTGTCAAAACAACTGAAAATTTTGTCTCAACTCCTGCTGTTAGAGACAATATAAGTAAGTGTATCTGGGATGCAGATATTCTGAAGTTAGTATGCACAGTATATTTTATCTAAGTATATAGATTATGCCTATATGAATCTATGAATTTGGTGAATCAAGGAGGACCTTAACAAATAAAAGAACTCCAAAAGGTAGACGATGATATCCTCTCTTCTCCCAAACATTGTGAAAGATAGTTGAGAAGAATGAGCATTATTCCTTTGAGATTGGTTTATGGTTCTAGTGCTTTGCTGGAGGGCTGAACTTCAAGGTAGTTTTCTGTCAATGGTGTTCTGGGTAGACCACTGAGTTTAGGTTTCATTACTGTTACTACAAAAGAAACAAATGGAGACTCGCAAAACACATCAAAAGATGATATTCAATGGAAATTAATTCAAACTCCCTTCTTTTAAATCACCTAGATTGTCCTTTATTCATCTATAAGTGGTATTTAGCCATTAATAATGAAATGTAACATTTTTCAGCTTAGCAAATAGTGTCATATGCTTGAAAAAGACACTTTAGCATACCAGTTTAAGAAAAGGTCTTATCGTTCCTGGAGGCTTCACTTTTACTTGAAGGAATTTTTAAATTGTTCTTAAAACTGTACTTATATAGAAATCTTTTATTTTTCATATCTGGGGAATAAAAAAAACAGACAAAACTCAGAGTTGTCTTTGATTACTGACACTGGATTGACAATTGACCATTGCCAATGGATTATGTACAAAGAGAGGTTTTCTTCTAGAATTAGTAAGCCAATTCTAAAACTGATTAAATTTCATCTCTCTGAAAGGTCCCACTGCTGTGAGGCATTGGTGAAGATGGTACAAACAAAATTATGTAAGAAGAAATAGTACTGGTAGCAAGCTTGCCCTGCTAAGGAACTAAGAAATTAGAAATTTTGTGTTAAGAATTTTATAAAAGACCTGAAACTTCAGGAAAGAGGTGAATTTTGAATCATTCCTTTTTTTTCTTTTCTTTTTTTTTTTTTTTTTGTTAATTTAGCACTTAATTCTTAAAGGGAAAGAAAGATCTAATTTTTTATTTGGATATGAAAGTTAACAGTCTGTTAGTGAAAGAAGGATTTCTTCTGTTGGTTTAACATAGATAATAATTTTCTTAGCCAGTTTCTTGAAAACCTGTAAAAAATCAGGGAAAATGTTCTGAGTAGCCCTGAGATGTGATGATGCTATTTTTCTTCAGTACTTTTCTGTATACCACATAAACTTGCACTTTGGTGATATAGTGTCTGCTACAGTTGCCTTGGAACGTGGCATTTTCCTTTTCAGACTGGCCCAAATGGCATTTTATTTGGTTAATGGCATTAGAATAACTCCCCTCAGTTAAATGGATTTTTGTCAAGATAAACGTACCCCAAGACTATCCTTTGTAAGAAAACACTCTGAATGCAGTGCTGCTGCAGAATTACAGTAGTCAAGTTATACAAACATTACAGAAGATGACAAATATTAAATACGTAAAAAAATCTATTATTTGATGACAAGCAAATCAGACTTCCATGTTTTCCCATAGCAACAATGAAAATAAAGGCAGTAGTAACTTGTTGATATCACCCTTACTCTTCAGGAGTCTCATGTTCCATAAGACTGGCTACCAAAACACCATAAACGCGTGGACTTTCATCTCATCCATTATAATTTTAAATTTAATCATTCATACATCCCAAAAGAGCAAGACAACTCAGAGAGCTGTGGATTTAACTGCATGTTCCATGAGATAAATCTATAGCACCTTTTCAGTAGTTCAGGACTATCTGACCACTGCTGTTCTCAGGAGTCTGCATATGAGTTGGTGACAAAACATTTAAAGCCGAAATTTTGGGGGCTGTGAGTGGAGGATATTGGGGGTTTGCATGCTTGTTTTTAATTCCCAAATGGTATGGAAGTTGTTTGGTTAATATGTATTTGTAAGGTTTATGTAGCCTTACTTGAAATATATATATTAAACATCCTGAATTAAGAATCCATGCCATTTAACATAATAAATGTCATGTCCCAAATTTCAAACTCTTTTTTTTTTTTTTTTGTAAGATTTTGACTCAGGATATCTATTACAAAATGACAAGTTTTATTATTCACGTATATATATATGCACTTGTATGCACGCGCACACACATGCTCTCTGTATGAGTTTGCAAAGGAACTGAAGAGGGCTGTAGTGCAACATTAATAAGAATATTTACATGCTTCTGCATTGCTACTGATAATAGAGATCTTAAGATCGAGAGAATTCTTTGTATGATTAAATCATTTCCATGAAATTGTTGCTAGCTGTTAGCTTTGAACTCAAAAGAAGCAAATTGTCCCTCACTGGAAGTTTGCTTAGCTCTAATATATTGAAACATGAGGGCAAAGTCATAAAAGCTTCTTAAACTGCTCTGCAAGGAAATAAAAATATCCTTGCATCTGTTTTTCACCAATGTGTGGAATGCAGAGCAGTTGACAATCATGGAGGCTTGCTCTGGTCCTAATTTTTTGATATAGCTGATGGGATGCAACAATCTCTGCTGTTCTCTGCAAATTCCCTGGTAAGTGTGGCCAGTGGAGGAGGCTTTTCCTTATGCTTTCCCAGGCAAGGCAAGAACCAGGTTGTGACCACAGCTATAGTGTCTGTTCCGTGGGATGTAAGGTTAAAATTAGTCCACTTGCCCTGGCTGAGGTTTCTAAAACTCTTGTAACTGTCTACTCTCAGTTAAAAGATGTGTTTGAGGCAGATGTTTTCTACTTACTGTTTTGAAAATGGTTTTTAGAGTAGCTAATAAAATATAATTTTTGTTTCCTCTTTTTTTTTTTTTTTAAATAACAGCTGATATACAAGTTTCCTTTATTTCATTCCCACAGGCTAGGAACAAAAAAGACAAAGCAGTACAACTGTATGTCATAGAGGTTATTTACTTTATGAACCTTAGACTATATTGGATTTCTAGTTTAGGTGTGCTAAACGGTGGAACCTACACGCTGTACATAATTGAGGGTAAGAGATAGTTACAACATGTCTTAGGTCATAGCTTATATTATCTGAGAAACAACAGCATGAGAGATCTTAAGTCAGTAGTACGTACTGAAACTGCCCATATTGTAACCAGGGCTGTAGCAAATGGCTGAAAAACAGTATAAGAGATTTTCTAATTCTGTTACAGAAGTCAGACTTTTTATGTGTTTTGAGAAATTAAATATTTGTACCCACGCTATACAAACTCAGGAATTTCAGTACTTAAATGCAAATAGATTAATAATATGGGAGGTTTTATTTTCTTTTGTACAGTTTTGTTCAAATGAACAGGCTTTAAAAAAATTCTGTAAAGTAATGCTTTAAAATTAGATTGGTTTCTCAAATTGGTATAGTTCAAGCTACAGAAATTTACTTATTAAATTTGTGTTTAAATTTCAATTCAGTTATTCCCATTGACTTCAAGGGAACAACTTGTATATTCAGGTGTAAGCAAACGCATAACAGCTTTGCTTGATCAGAACCATCAATGGCTGGATTGGAGAATAAGAGGTCTTGATTCAGGCATCAGATCTTAAGGAATTTAAAATTTATCCTTTGATAGATAAATTACCTGAGAAGTTATAACACTGAAGCCTGCCAGTATAAAACCTAGAGCTTGCTGCTTCATTGCTAGAAGCAATTTGTTTTGCTGTTTTGCTTTCAGCTTATGTATTATTTCAGAGCTGATCAAAAGAATTGGTAGCAAAGTGTGAAATAAATTGTACTTCTAAATAAATCGATTTAACATTCCTTGGTGCTTTAAGTGATTTTAGTAATATTAATATTTAAAATATTTCTGTCTGAAATCTTTTTATGACTACATATAGCAATAATGGCCACCATTTCATTCTGCTGTTTTTCATATTAGAATATTACACAGTAAACATTGTAAAAATACTGTCTTTTAGCACTGAAATGGATGCAAAAGATTTCAAGTGTCTATTTGCATGTAAATGACTCAAATTTTATTCAGTCAGTAAAACCAGTCTATTAATCCTTTTCCTACATTTCTTACGTGGGTTAAAACTTAACGAATCTGAGGTTTTCATGTGAACGAGAACTTTTCCTTAGCTTGCATATAGGTATGCAGAAAAATAATTTTTTTTTAACCAGCTTAAATATTTTGTATGCCTACCTAGTTTATCTCTGCAGTTCTTTTCCATCGTGTGATGCGAATTGAAGGGTTGAATTGTTTGCTTTTAGCTAGGAAAACTTTGTGTAATTAAAAATACCTATTCGTGTGTGGACTAAAGATATTAATAAGCATGAAGCAGAATATTTATAGGCGCTTTGTCTAAGAAGTAATGAGCATTTAAGCATGCACATGCATATAGTATGATATTAATGCCTTAGGAAGCTACAGCAATCTGACAGCCGGCTACATTCATGTAGACACAACAGTGTGATAAAAGCAGTCCCGGCACCTGGATCGTAGTGCTGCAATACAAAAACATTTCTGAGCAATTCACTTTATTGCACTTACCCAAATTTCCGGTCTTGTCCACTCCTTTCTCCTTGTTTCTTTCTCTGCCTCTGCCTTTGTCTTTTATGTACTTGCGGAATCTCATTTTTCCTTTACAAGTCACCTCCATCTGCTTATGTGTCAGAGTGGCCCTCGTGCCACACATCACGTTGAGGAATTCTCAAGATGAAGGGCTGTATTCACATCACTACTTCTGTCTCAGCACTGTTTCATGCTTGTCACTGCTCAGCACTCAGCGCCACACTGCCTTGTTTTGTCAATAACCATTTATTTGTTGCTGGAATAGTAGCAACCATTACATCTGACCTCCCTGTTTCATCAATTATGGATAGATTATTGGATGTGAACATCTGCAAAAGCTTGCTGTTGAACTTACCTCCTGGCTGGGATTAGATAAAGTATTAAACTGTTGTTTATTGTCAGGCCAAAACTCTACTGGGAAGCCAGGGAATTCCAAGACTAGCAGACTCCCATCAGCAAGCACCAAAAATTGTTTAGTATTGCCACCGTTTCCCATAAGATCGTAGCCATTTATTATTTACACTTATTACTAGTTGTTATAACATACTTGATAAAAGCTCTTGGCAGGCACAGTGTTTCCAGCTATTGTCACATCTGTCAGGATGGAAAGGATGCATAAACTGTTTTTTCCTCTTATATTGCTGTTAAAGGGTAACAGATGAAGCTTCTTCACTCCAGACTGTTAAGCCATGCTTTATTTTGAAGAAATATGTCAACAATGGCTGGTTTGGAAAACGTTACATTCCCAGACTAAATAAAGATTGCAACAACCTTTACTAGAGTAACAACTCTTGCAGTAAAGATTTCAGATTGTAGTAACAAACTAAGAAACCTGGGTTTGACATTTGCATAGGTTTTTTGCTCTGAAGGACCTGGCTGATTTTTTTTTTTTTTTTTTTTTAATTATTTTAATGAAACTCCCTATGATGCATAGTAAATAATAAAATGTTGACTGCTTTTCTACAAAGTTGTAGGTGTAGAGAATCGGAATTAATGTAATAGTGGCACAAAAGGTGAGAATTAAGAACAGTAATAGAGAAGCTAATATAGAATAAATAAGGGTGGGAACAAAAGTTTATGCTTATTCAGTCATCTGTACATTTCATGTCTTTTAAGTTTCCTGTGCAGCAAAATGAAGCATACAGGGTGAACTCTTGACCCTGCAGAAGCCACCATAAGTTTGAAATTACTCTGGGGTATCCGGTCAGAATCAAAGCAAAACGTACATACTCTGAGGATTATGCAAAGCATACAAGTAAGACTTGATACAGGCAAAGAACCCTAAATCTTATCTTGATAGACTGCTAAGGAATGAGTGAAATGTTTGTCTTCTGTAATCCTTCAAACAGATGCAGACACCAGGAACCCGAAGCGTGTATTGCCATGTGAGTTTATAGAGCACCAAGGTAAACACGGCACTTGATAGCCAAGTGTAACAACAGGGGAGGGAAGAGTGGGGGCTGGATGGAGCAGTTACCCCTTGGGGACTGTCAACCAAGCAACATCTTAGTGATAGCCACATCCTAGCAAGAGCCTGTGCAAGGTCTTGAGCAAGAGTGCTGCACCTCCATGTTTCACTTGGCCAGACTTCTGGGTGGATTCTGGAAGGATCCATCCATATCTGTTGTCCCCGATGCAAGTGCATAATGGAGGTACATTATCCAAGCATCCACATTGAAGTCCCTGGAACAGCAGTTCTGGGACAGACCAGGTTGGCCAATTCCAGACAAATTCTTTCTGTCTCTGTAGGAACACTGAAGTTTGTAGCTTTTTGGTTTAATTCTTTCCCATTTATTTACCCCAACAGTGCAGTCCATTGTAATTGAATGTGACTAAGGATAAGGAGCTAGCATTCGCATTTAGAGGATTTCAGCTGGTGATTTTAGTTGTGGGAAAAGTGGAAGAACTAACAGTTCCAACAAATCAGGAACCACTCCCTCTTTCCTCAGCATGGCACCCAGTTTCAGCATCCCTTAATTGTGAGCATGCAGGCAGAATGCTGTCGTGTTTCTACCCTGGATGCTCACTTGCCTGAATTTGGCAATTTGGCATTTAATATGGCGTGGCCTGCCTTTCAGTTGATATTGGTGTATTATTTTCCTGGGATCAATGAGGTCTGCTCATTGTAATCAATACGCTACTTGAACAATACTTCTTGCTTATAATCTTATTGCTGTCTGACCTATCTCACTCTGTGTTTTGGCCAAAATAAGAATGCTGTGTAACCACTCAAATTACAGTAGTAAAGACTGTACTTTTTTAGGCATTTTCGCGTTTCTTGGGGAACTATGGGAGAGAGTTCACTGAACTGCAAAATGCGTATGCATACATTTCTATTGTCTTTTCTTTTCACTGGATTGTGTGGAAGTGATTAGTTAGTGACTGCCAGAGCTATGGGGTTTTTTTGAAAGTATTTAAGAAGTACTAAGTGATACGAGGCCAGTTGTCTCACTCAGTTGCGTTGTTTGTTTACCAACACCTATTGTTGGCTCCAGAAAAATATTGTCAGATGCAGCTAGCCAGGCTGGGCCTTAGCCTGTTACTGCAACACCTGTCAGAAATCATTAGCTAGTGATCTCTTTGACTAATGTTTCAGTTGATTGTCTGATTCATGTTCAAGATCTGTAAATGAGGCAGAAGCATCTTTACTGCTCACCAGCTGTGAAATGGCAAAACACAGCTAGATTTTCAGGAATCAAAATAAATGTGTTTCCAATAAAGTTTGACAACAATATCAAGTGCAAAGCTGAGAGCAGAACTATGTTTTTGTGTTTTTTAAAGTTACGGTATTATAAATCAATATTATACCATCATGTTTTTGTCAGAGTAATGTATTTTACTAAAATAATGAACTACTGCTAGTAGCATTAATCTTGTGTTGAGTTGGATAGACATCCTTTATTCAACATAAATTCATACCTTCGATTTTTACTCTTTTGTCCATTATCCCCAGATGTATCAATGTTTAACACAGCCCTGAGTCCTTTTGTCTGCGCCCTCACTGTATGCCAGTGGTGTATGTACATGGTTTTTATGTACGTATAAAAGAAGTACAGGTGTGACAACAATAAAAAAGTAAAGGATGGGATTTTGGAGAGGGGGAGTCTTGGGGAAGGAGCTGGTGTATCTGTTTTATATTAATGGAATAACCCCAAGAGGGTCC
This sequence comes from Nycticryphes semicollaris, assembly GCA_013400055.1. NCBI lineage: Eukaryota > Metazoa > Chordata > Aves > Charadriiformes > Rostratulidae > Nycticryphes > Nycticryphes semicollaris. The sequence continues at coordinate 923,397 of VXBJ01004310.1, forward strand.
CACTGGCATAATGCTGAGATAACTGAGAAGCAAGTCTAGGCCTGAGATCTGACTAACATTTTTCTTGGCAAAGGAGGTAAACATGAAATTCACCACTGTCTAGAGAATTAGTGCAAGAGCTATACAACAAACAGTTCAAACAGTTTCTGGTTTGAGGATTTAAGCAGAGCTTGTTACTTTTTTTTTATATATACTGTAACTAATATAGTCATAATAGACTTACAAAGAAAGGGAGTTGATTTAGTAAACAGATGCTCCCACAGTAGCTATCCTCCTTCCAGGTGCACCTGCCTCCAGCTTTTATTACTAAGAAGAGAAACAAGAGAAATTGTACAATGCTTCCTGCTTTTTTTAAAATTTCTATTTTAGAGCCATAAAATCTACCTTTTTTTTTTTTTTCCCCCTGCATACACCAGAATAATAGTGGATGCTGTGTTGGACAGCTGTCTGTGAAGTGGAAGACAAAGCTGAAGTCTTCACCCTGCCACCTTCCCCCATCCTGCACAAATGAGAATAAGTGATTGAAACCCACTGTTCATTTCTGTATTACACTTTGATTTTCATTTTATTTGTTGTTTTGGTTTTGATGGGTTTTTTTAACCAGTATTTTTTTTAACCAGGGGCATTACACAGCTCCTTTCCAGCAAGAATGCATCCCTTTCTGTGTCCCTACATAGCATCTGAAGCTGGAGGAGTTATTTGAAATACAGATGTAAAGAATATTTTATCTATTGTAATTTATAAATATTTCCTTCCTTTCACACAGATGATTTAATTACCATTATTTCATCATTATTTAGAATGCATCATCTGATTTGTTTATAGTAGTAACCTGGGACCAAAATGAGCACTTTTCAGTCAATATGAATGAGTAGCTGTATTTACTTATTACTTATTTCTAGTAGTTGTTGCAGGGATGCAATGAACCAACTTTTTACTTTAGCTACTCTGGCTACAGTTTTTCCTTAGTTTTATCTGTACTTTTTAGGCTTTGTGGTATCTGGTAGAAAAAAAAGTATAGCAGCCTAAGCCTTAGGTGTCTTAAGTAGCCTTTCTGTGCTAGATGATAACCACTAGAGGCCCTGTGTTCTAGTTTAATATTGTAGAAGCCAGTTTAAACTAGGAGCGATTTGTAGTCCAGTCCATAAAATTTTGCACACCTTCTGACATTCTTATGGCAGGTTTTCTGACACGGGCACAATTATTACAACAAATGTTGTAGGTTCTCTGAGTTAAATGCAAAACCAAGAACTGTTTCTTGGACACTTGTGTATGATTGTGTTACCAGCCTAGATTATTAGAATGACTCACTGCAGGCCTTGACAACAGTATGATTTCAGTTTAGGGCGAGTTCTGAACTGATGTGACAAGTTCCTAACTGAGGTGCCTGCACTCCCTTTGTCATATCTTATGCACTGATAACTCAATTGACAATGACCTTCAAGTATAGGATGCAACACTGATGTATATGAGGGTATAACTGATAAGAAAGTACTTGAGGGATGATAAATAGCGCAGTGCACATTAATGAATATTACTTTTTTGCACACAGACCTTATATAACTGAAAAATAAGAGCCTTGTCCAGGGACACTCCTGCTTGTAGTAAAAATCCTCGAAGAACTAGGACACCTGAGTAGTGAAAACAGTGATAGAAATGGTTACATCCATAGCATTAGCATAAAAAAGTTGTCTTCTTTTGAACTGTGCACTTTGCCAATAACAGGGGATGCAGTCTTAATAGAAAATGCCTTATCTGTTACCTCAGTATAAATAGGCATTTTGGGGCAGGCAGGATACTGTCATATGTTCCTGGGCATCTCCCATCCCCCTTCTGAGCTGGTAAATGACATTCACTACTCCTTTCTTGGAAATGTGCAAAAAGGATTTCCATAGATAGTCTTTGGAGATTTCCTGTTTTCTCATGTGTGTAATAGGTTGGGTCAAGCAACAAAAAGGAGGAAGGAAAGAATAGGATTTAATTTTATATGCACTCTCCCATCATCCCCATTGGAAAAAAAATGGATGAAAAGAGAAATTATGCAATACAGGTGATGTCAGTGTTAAATTAAATTAAGATCATATGTTTTTATGCAGCAGCTGTAAGTGTTCACTTATGGGAAGGGTCATGATAATAGAGTATGCTCCAAATGAATGTTACCAAATGCTTCTGTATATGAGTAATTACTCATAAAAATAACAAATTATCTACGGTATTTTAAGCCAACATAGTTCAAATGCATAACTTACAATTTATTAACTTTTTGAGCATCTGAATTGTACTAAGAAAAGTTGTCATAGTGGTAGTCAAAGAAACATAATATTAAGTTGTGTATCAGCATATCGTGCTAAAACACTATGAATGCAAAGGATGCCATCATAGGGTATTGATTAACAGAAATTCATAAAAGCACAGCCTCTTAAAATCTTTTAAATTATGGATAAGGGAATTTATATTGCAAATTGGTAAATAACTCTTTGGTTTTCGCAAAGAGTCAAAATACAGGGATTTAAGTGCAAGTTGTATCTTTTGAACTTGCGACTATCGAGTGTTTTTAAACAACTACAAGTAGTGATCAAAAACATAGTTCCATTAGAGCTAATTAAAGAAGAACTGTACATGTGGGAAAACTTCAATTTTGTGTTTAATACACAAGGATGCGGGGTGTGTGTGGGGGGGTGGGAAGTGGAAATTCGTAGCATTGTATTTATTGGGTTTTATTTTCCTGTTTCCTAGATTTTGAACACCTCTATAAAAATCTTCACAGCACTTTGCGATTCTGCTGGCCTAGGCAGAGCATATGCAGCTACAGCCAAGATCCTGGTAAGGTAGGTTAGTGCATCCTTGTCTGGCTGTCAGTGCAGATTCATTCAACTGTGAAAGACTTAAATTGTTAGAGGTCTGTCGCTTCCCATTACTGACTGCTTAAATTTTAAGCAGTGCCCTTCTTGCAGTAAGTGACCCTTTCATTGAAAGTTATTTTAAACTGGTACACATTTTTTGAAGTATATGATCCAAGCTTTTCTTTACCTGTAAACCATACTATGTCTTTTTTTTCCCCACATTTGGGGGGCTTTTTTAATTCATTTTTTCCCACAAGTTTGGGAGGGACCTTACTGGAAAATAGAAATCTGGTGTATTTTCCAAGTTAAAAAAGACAACATTTTGAAGAATGTCGCAAATTTCACCAGGATCAGTGTAATCTTTTCTGAACTCCAAATTTCCATTTATTGCACTCACTTCTTCTGTGGAAGCATTTCTGGTTTGTGCATTTGTAACTAGATATAAATTTGTTGCAGCTAAATTGCTTGTCTTCAATGTTTTCGTTTCAGCATCTGGCATTAAAATCTTCTTCCAGGTGAAATAGTTTGAAACTATGCCAACTTCTAACACAAATAATTTTGACATAAAGTAGTCTAATGCAATAATCACATGAAGTCAGAAAAGAAGATGTTAAAGTGAAGGTTGCAGCTTATATTTGATTCATCCTACACTTGAAGACTTCAGCGCATATGATGCATGATAGAAGTTACCAAATTGTTTATGGAGGAGGACTTTATTTCCAGGTTTATTTCAGTGTGCAGAGCAAATTCTCCTATTTTAATTGGTTGCCCTGTCTCCTGGCCTTTCGGAACATTTAGGGACCAGCGACAATCACAGTTCTCTTCAGCTCTCTGATACATAATTCATGGCTATTCATATTCTGAGCATCCTAAATAAGTGCATGGGATAAGATGTTCAAAAAGCCACAGAACAGGCTTAGAAAACCAGGTCCCATTTTCAAAACTGTCTTAGGCTGAACTGAGAAAGATTTAGTTGTTGGGACACCAGCTGTTGCAATGAGTGGAAAAGTGTCTAAGCTCTCAGTAACATTCATGGGTTCCTTGTATTCACAAAAAACAGCAGTCTGGGTATAGGGTGGCCTAAGATAGCCAAGAGGACATTCCTAGAAAACCATGTATATAGATGTCCTCTTTCCATGATTTAGGCATTCTGGAATGAGAGCACATCTATTTATTTACACAGAAATTACAGATTTGGAGATGCTTCTGAAGCCAGGTTTCTAAACCCTTCCTCTGAAAGACCATGCCAGTGCAAATTCTTTTCTTAAAAGCAGAGCTAAAGAAGGAGTGGCCAGTGATTGTAGATATGCACTCCATACCTTCTGGGAGCATTCTCTAGCTATCTATGAATGAACAATCTGACTGCTCTCCAGTTGCAATTTGAAAAGAGGAAAACCAGTAGGTAAGGAGAAACGAGAGAGGAAACTAAGAGCAATAAGATTCCCCAGTGTATTACTGGGAGAGAAATATTCTGATTGGTTCAAGTGAAGGAGGACTCATTGTCATGTCCAGGATCAGAGATTTAACTGCTAAGCTATTGCACAGGTAAAGACACAACCCGAAACCCTGGAAAATGCCTGCTGTGATATTTTTTATAAAAACCAAATGGTAGTTATGCCTTCAGAGCATTAACCAAATTAAACACCTTGCACGTATATCTGCTTTGAAGAGCTTTAGGTACATGATAGGCATAAACTGGTCAACCCTGTAAAATATGGTTCTCAGCACGTTTCAGCCATTTGAGAAACTTATGTAGAAAAGTCTGGGCACCTATGAATCATAGAATCATAGAATAGTTTGGGTTGGAAGGGACCTTTAAAGGTCATCTAGTGCAACCTTTCTGCAATCAGCAGGGACATCTTCAGCTAGATCAGGTTGCTCAGAGTCCCATCCAACCAGACCTTGAATGTTTCCAAGGATGGGACACCTCTCTGGGCAGCCAGTTCTAGGGTTTCACCACCCTAGAAAAATTTCTTCTATCTATTCTAAATCTAATCTCTTTTAGCTTAAAACCATTACCCCTTGTCTTGACACAACAGACCCTGCTAAAAAGCGTCACCATCTTTCTTATAAGACACCTTTAAGCGCTAAAAGGCTGCAATAAGGTCTCACTGGAGCCTTCTCTTCTCCAAGCTGAACAATCCCAACTCTCTCAGCCTGTCCTCATAGAAGTGCTCCATCCCTCTGATCATATTTGTGGCCTTTCTCTAGACCCACTCCAACATATTCATGTCTTTCCTGTGCTGAGGGATCCAGAGCTGGATGCTGTACTCCAGGTCTCATGAGAGCAGAATAGAGGGGCAGAATCAGTTCCCTCGATCTGCTGGCCATGCTTCTTTTGATGCAGCCCAGGATACGGTTGGCCTTCTGGGCTGCAAGTGCACATTCCTAGCTCATGTCCATCTTTTCATTCACCAGCACCCCCAAGTCTTTCTTGTCAGGGTTGCTCTCAATCACTTCATCCCCCTACTTTTATTGATGCCAAGGGTTGCCCCAACCCACATGCAGGACCCTGCACTTGGCCTCATTGAACCTCATGAAGTTCACATGGGCCTACTTCTCAAGCTTGTCCAGGTCCATCCCCTCATGCATGTCAACCAAACTACTCAGCTTGGTGTCATTTGCAAACTTGCTGAGGATTGCACACAATCCCATTGTCTATGTCACTGATGAAGATATTAAACAGTACTGGTCTCAGTACGGACCCCTGAGGAATATTGCTTGATACCAGTCTCCATATGGACATCGAGCCATTGACCACTACTCTCTGGATGTGATCATCCAACCAATTCCTCATCCACCAAAGAGACCAACCATCAAATCCATATCTGTCCCATTTAGAGAGAAGGATGTTGTGGGGGGCCATGTCAAAGGCCTTACAGAATTCCAGATAGACGATAATTCCAGATAGACAATAATCTGTAGCTCTTCCCTTGTCCCCTGATGTATTTACTCAATGACAGAAGGCCACTAGGTTGGTCAGACATGACTTGCCCTCATTGAAACCATTCTGGCTGTCTCAAATCACCTCCCTGTCCTTCCTGTGCCTGAGCATACCTTGTAGCAGAATCTGTTCCACAATATTCCCAGGCACACAGGTGAGGCTGACATGTTGGTAGTTCCCAGTGTCCTCCTTTCTACCCTTTTGAAAAATGGGTGTAATGTTTCCCTTTTTCCAGTCACCAGGGACTTTACCTGACTGCCATGACTTTTCGAATATGGAGAGTGGCCTAGCAACTACATCAGCCAATTCCCTCAGGACTCTGGGATGCATCTCATCAGGTTCCATGGACTTCCGTATTTCAAGTTCCTTAAGTGGTCGCAAACCTGATCTTCTCTTAGAGTGGGAGGGAGTTTGCTCCCCCAGTCCCTATCTTGCCATCCATCCACTCAAGAGGTGTGGGGACAGAGGTTGCAGTGAAGACAAAGAGGCAAAAATCTTGTTGAATACCTCAGCCTTCTCTTCACCTGCTGTTAGCAGTTTGTGAGTTGTGTTCATCAGGGGGGATATGCTTTCTTTGGCCTTCCTTTTCTGACTGACATACCTGTAGAAGCCTTTATTATTATCCCTTGCATCCCTGGCCAAGTCCAGCTCCAGGTGCACCTTGGCCTTCCTGACACCATCCCTGCACAACCAGTCAGCATCTCTATATTCTTCCCAGGATACCTATCCCTGCTTCCATAGTCCGTGCATTTCCTTTTTGCTCTTCAGATTGACCAGCAGATCTCAACGCATCTATGCTGGTCTGTTGCCTTCATTTCCTGATTTCATACACCTGTGAGTCAAGAGCTCTTGTGCTCTATGGAAAGAGTCCTTGATGTTCCTGAGGGAGGTTTTCCAGGGAGTCTTATTGACTAACTCCTTGAATAACTGGAATTTTGCTTTCCTAAAATTCAGGATCCTGACTTTTCTCTTTGTCTGACCCATGTTCCTCAGAATGCAAACTCCACCAGTGCATGATCACTGCAGCCCAGGCTGCCTCCAATCTTGATGTCACTGATTAGATCATTTGCATTGGTGACCATCAGGTCCAGTATTTTGTCCCACCTGGTAGGTCTATCTATGAACTGGTGAGTCCAGCAGAAGGCTGCAAAGATGATTAAGGGACTGGAACCATCTGTCCTAGGAGGAGAGGCTGAGGGAAATTTTATTAATGTGTACAAATTTATGATGGGGTGTGTAATGAGGGAGCCGGGCTCTTCTCAGTGGTGTCCAGTGACTGGAGAAGAGGCAATGGACACAAACTAAAATACATGAGATTCCCTTTAAACACAAGAAGCAAAAAGATATTGTAGTTTCTCTGAGCTAGGTGCTCAGTAAATACCCAAATTTTGCTATACTTGTCTGTTGTATAGCAAACAAGCAAATTTTTGACAAGCTTGTTCAGAAAAGATTGGATAAATGCATGAGTAATTACTGTTGGTGACAGAATCTCCATACTCAGCCTGGTCACTTTTTCTTTACTTGTAGCTGATCTAGGCTACTTGTGTAAGTCATTTTGAATTTGATGGATAATGTCTTTACAAAGAACACTGCAGATGACTGTTTCCCTAAAATAATGCATTATAACCATAATGTCTGTGAGAATTCACACAGATTGCCTTGACAGGTTGAAGAAAGTGGCTGAGTCCTCCTGAATCACTCAGAACTCGTCTATGGCTTTGGAATTTTTTGTGAAATCTTTGTTGCAGATGTTTCCACAAACCATGGGAAACTGAAACTCGCTATCATGTGCGTTTAGGCATGTCATTTTCCAGGGAAAAATCTGACATAATAGCATCATGTTTTTGACTTATTCTGCCAGTGTCCACCATGGTAATGACTTCTTGTGGACACATGATTTATACATCCAATTCAATCACATGAGCAATCCTATAAAAGGTGCATATTTTCATAAAAGTCTAATAGGGGTAAAAATCTCATAGGGCATTTTAGCATGAAACTGGAAAATGAGTTGCTCTAGATATGTAATCTCTTCTGCTGAAGTCATCATAACTGTTCTGTGGGATCATGAATGACTATATCTTTAGGAAATTACATTTTATGCATTTAGGAAGGTGATGTCTAAGGAGATAGAAAGTAAATGGCTGTATAAAATAACATGTAGATTTTTGAAGGAACTATAAAATATTAGCCCTTTGAGTAGGAAAGACCTGTTTATCGTGTTATCATGTCTTGTGCAGGATAAAGTGTTTCAGTAATCCTTCTATCATACTTTAAATATCTCAAGCTGTAGTGCTTTTAAAAGTACTTCCTTTGAAAAATTGTTAAGCTGTACCCACCAATTGCTAGTTGGCATAAGTGAGGTTCTAACAGTGAGAAACATCTTTCTGATATGTATCAAATTGATTTCTCTTTGCTTGAAAGAGGTTATATGTCCTAGCAATTTTCACATTTTCTATACATGGAGCATAGGTTTTTATGTGAAATATAAAAAACGGCCAAAAATACATCAAAACATTTCTATTAATTCATGAAATTAAGAAAACCTTTTTACATTTTCTCCTGTCACTGATTCCATTTGCTTTATTACTTTTAGCCTCTAGCCCACAAACTTGGTGGCACAATCAACAAACCCCTTAGTGGCTGTTTCATCTCTGCTCTATTTGATTTCTCCACTCTGAGTAAATGATTAAGTTTTCATGCATTGGTTCAACCAAAATCTATGTTCACTCAACCACATCCTTTATTGATTACTTCTACTGCAAACAGTAGGCCAAGTGTGATATACATAATTGGACAGTTGTCAGGGGATATGGGTGTTAACAGTCCTGTTTTCCCAATTGGAAACTGGAATCACCTTGATACACAAATATTCTGCACTGTTTCATTCTCATTCCTTGGACCGAGGAGTCCTTTTCCTCAGAATATATGTTTTTAACTCTCAAAGGTCTGGTTGAATGGATTTAATGATTATACCATATAATATGCTCTTCAAGTTGCACCTGTGCACTGCATATAGAAAACTAGAAAAACNACTTTTCTCTTTGTCTGACCCATGTTCCTCAGAATGCAAACTCCACCAGTGCATGATCACTGCAGCCCAGGCTGCCTCCAATCTTGATGTCACTGATTAGCTCATTTGCATTGGTGACCATCAGGTCCAGTATTTTGTCCCACCTGGTAGGTCTATCTATGAACTGGTGAGTCCAGCAGAAGGCTGCAAAGATGATTAAGGGACTGGAACCATCTGTCCTAGGAGGAGAGGCTGAGGGAAATTTTATTAATGTGTACAAATTTATGATGGGGTGTGTAATGAGGGAGCCGGGCTCTTCTCAGTGGTGTCCAGTGACTGGAGAAGAGGCAATGGACACAAACTAAAATACATGAGATTCCCTTTAAACACAAGAAGCAAAAAGATATTGTAGTTTCTCTGAGCTAGGTGCTCAGTAAATACCCAAATTTTGCTATACTTGTCTGTTGTATAGCAAACAAGCAAATTTTTGACAAGCTTGTTCAGAAAAGATTGGATAAATGCATGAGTAATTACTGTTGGTGACAGAATCTCCATACTCAGCCTGGTCACTTTTTCTTTACTTGTACCTGATCTAGGCTACTTGTGTAAGTCATTTTGAATTTGATGGATAATGTCTTTACAAAGAACACTGCAGATGACTGTTTCCCTAAAATAATGCATTATAACCATAATGTCTGTGAGAATTCACACAGATTGCCTTGACAGGTTGAAGAAAGTGGCTGAGTCCTCCTGAATCACTCAGAACTCGTCTATGGCTTTGGAATTTTTTGTGAAATCTTTGTTGCAGATGTTTCCACAAACCATGGGAAACTGAAACTCGCTATCATGTGCGTTTAGGCATGTCATTTTCCAGGGAAAAATCTGACATAATAGCATCATGTTTTTGACTTATTCTGCCAGTGTCCACCATGGTAATGACTTCTTGTGGACACATGATTTATACATCCAATTCAATCACATGAGCAATCCTATAAAAGGTGCATATTTTCATAAAAGTCTAATAGGGGTAAAAATCTCATAGGGCATTTTAGCATGAAACTGGAAAATGAGTTGCTCTAGATATGTAATCTCTTCTGCTGAAGTCATCATAACTGTTCTGTGGGATCATGAATGACTATATCTTTAGGAAATTACATTTTATGCATTTAGGAAGGTGATGTCTAAGGAGATAGAAAGTAAATGGCTGTATAAAATAACATGTAGATTTTTGAAGGAACTATAAAATATTAGCCCTTTGAGTAGGAAAGACCTGTTTATCGTGTTATCATGTCTTGTGCAGGATAAAGTGTTTCAGTAATCCTTCTATCATACTTTAAATATCTCAAGCTGTAGTGCTTTTAAAAGTACTTCCTTTGAAAAATTGTTAAGCTGTACCCACCAATTGCTAGTTGGCATAAGTGAGGTTCTAACAGTGAGAAACATCTTTCTGATATGTATCAAATTGATTTCTCTTTGCTTGAAAGAGGTTATATGTCCTAGCAATTTTCACATTTTCTATACATGGAGCATAGGTTTTTATGTGAAATATAAAAAACGGCCAAAAATACATCAAAACATTTCTATTAATTCATGAAATTAAGAAAACCTTTTTACATTTTCTCCTGTCACTGATTCCATTTGCTTTATTACTTTTAGCCTCTAGCCCACAAACTTGGTGGCACAATCAACAAACCCCTTAGTGGCTGTTTCATCTCTGCTCTATTTGATTTCTCCACTCTGAGTAAATGATTAAGTTTTCATGCATTGGTTCAACCAAAATCTATGTTCACTCAACCACATCCTTTATTGATTACTTCTACTGCAAACAGTAGGCCAAGTGTGATATACATAATTGGACAGTTGTCAGGGGATATGGGTGTTAACAGTCCTGTTTTCCCAATTGGAAACTGGAATCACCTTGATACACAAATATTCTGCACTGTTTCATTCTCATTCCTTGGACCGAGGAGTCCTTTTCCTCAGAATATATGTTTTTAACTCTCAAAGGTCTGGTTGAATGGATTTAATGATTATACCATATAATATGCTCTTCAAGTTGCACCTGTGCACTGCATATAGAAAACTAGAAAAACTGGAATTAATATTTGTCTAACACTTTAACCTTGTCCTTTAACTTATATAAATCATATGCTGTGTATCTGTGGGGAAACATTTTATTTTCTCTTCTTAGGAAAAAGAATAACTTTAAAAAAAATGTGTTTCTGTTTCTAAAATTTAGAAGCCTTCTGACGTATGGCAAATGTTTACAGTACAGTGTATTTAATATTCTCATGATACTAAAATATTTAATTTAGTAAACTTTAGTAAATCCAACTCAGCGTATTGACAACTAAGCTTTACAGGAGCATGTTTCAAGCTTGTTAGTTTGCAGTGTTGTAGCATTCCTTTGTAGCAATCTACCTCATCTCAGTCACATACAGATAATCACTGCAATATTGTAAGTTTGCAGCCATGCTTTGCTGTGTTTCCTGTTCTGTGGCAGGCACAACCCTGGTATAATTATGCTGATATCATAAGACAGGGAATTGCAGACTTCTGACAGATTTTGAAAGCACATATCCCTAATATAGTTTATAATAAAACCCGTAGTGCAAATAAACCCCAGTCAGCTATTTGCTGTAGCAATATAACTTGAAGGTGTTTTAAAATGGTGAGAAAATAAATCAAAATTCTTTATCACTTACAGGAACATCTATTTCTATGAGTTTCTTAATTAAGACTGGATTTTCTGTCTTGCTTGGTGGCTTGACATTTAGCATGCTATAGTCCTACATTAGTGACTCAAGTTCATGGCTAATATTGAGGTCAGCTGCAGTAACACTTCAGCCTTAAAGGGAAAAAGAGCCCAGTGCCTTACTCACAAGCAAACCCAGATGTTTATCTTATATCTTGTAATCATACTGCAGAGTTCTTATATTGTTAATATGACCAGCTTTATTAAAAAATAGGAAATCTGCAAATGTTATTTTCAAAGTACATTAGCCAATTTTCAACTGAGACGCAGCTGTGACCTCAGGTTGCTCTGATCACACTGGGATTTGGGGGTGACACCTGCAATTCACAGTTTATAGGTTTGCTTGTGTGACTCCAGCAACCTTTGATCCACCCAGTCAAAGTGCAGCATTACACTCAGGGAAAGGCTGTAATCCCCAGAGCTAAGAGACAGGAACATTATGGAGCTGCTGCTGCATCACCAGGGTTCTAGAGCAAGAAATGGCAGCTCTAAATGACAGGAGAACAAAAAGTCTTGCTGAAAAACTAGCCTTCTTAGCACTTAGCCCTATTTTGTCAGGATGTGAAATCAGCTGCTCAGCAGAAAATTATTAAAGTAGTAGAAACTCCAAAACTCCTGTGAAATCACAGAATATCAGGGATTGGAAGGGACCTTGAAAGATCATCTAGTCCAATCCCCCGTCTGGAGCAGGAACACCCAGATCAGGTCATACAGAAACGTGTCCAGGCAGGTTTTGAATATCTCCAGAGAAGGAGACTCCACAACCTCTCTGGGCAGCCTGTTCCAGTGTTCCATCAAAATCAGCAATTGCGTTTTCATTCTTGGTCTTAAAATATGGCACAATATTCTGAAGAAGAATCTTGTTTTATTTCACTCAAAGGATCCAGTTCTGCTCTCAGAGGTTCTGTGTGGACTAGACCCATTGGTCTCAGCACAGGTAGTACCTAGACTGGAAAGGTAGTACCTATCTTGGAAGTAAAGTACAGTTGTGGATAGGTTAGTTAGATCTTCAGCATTTTGAGAAGCCATCTCAGCAAATGTTTAATTTTATCCCTGTCCTTTTGCTTCAGTCAGGGAAAAACGGCTGAGACCACTGAGCATTTGGGAGAGTTTATGAAGGCTGCTGAGAATGCTCACCTAAGCCAAAGCCTGGTGGATGCATGTGTATTGCTTGGGAATATTTACAATGAAAGAGTAAGTACTGTTTGTACTAATGACGTTAAACAATTGCATTTGATTCATGGTGAAAATCTGGTTTTGCATATGGTATGACCCAGAAGAATTTGATCCAGGTATTGTATCTTACAAGAGTTACCAAAGGAGAAGATACTGTGTGACTAATTAAAACAAGCCTTAAATTTTGGGGAAAGGTGAAAATTTCACACCATATTTAACACATAGGGTTTTATTCTAGAATGGGTGAATAAAGACTCTGAATTCAAATCATAACAAGCTTTTGTTATGGACACACATGCCCATAGAGATTCATCAGTTAACACAAATGAAATTTTATTATACTATACATTGAGATTTTAAAATGGCTGTGTGTTACATTGCATATTAATAAGCAGTTCTTAATCTTAGCTTGATTTCTTCTCTACATTCTCCCAGATAAATTTATGAAATGGGTGCTAGCAGCAAAGGTCTGTGGTGTTAGTGGAAGGGCTTTCGCTTCTATATGCCTTCATCCAGCCCAATGGCTTTATTTGGCCTGTTTAAATCAACATATAGGTAGTGACAGACATTATTAAGCTAGAATCAATTAAGGAACTCCCTTTATCATTGTTTCTAAGGTTTTTTGAGGTACTTCTTTCTGACCCACATGCCAGTCTCTGAATTGTGCCTCTGGGGTGGACCCTGCAAAGGCGACAGTTCTGTTGGCTGCCTGTCTGGGTAGTGGTTTCCGTGCTCACTCTGCCCCTTACCGCATCTAGAGATGCAGCACTTGCACTGCAGCAGCGCTTGGTTTTTGAAATCAGAAAAGTTAAAAGCATTAGTGCACAAGTGAGAGATTCACGCTGAGCCCATTAACACCTGTTTTACAGCTGAAGTGCTACATTAAATTCTTTATATACTATAAGTAATAAAAAGAATTCATTCTGCAAACTGGAGGATGTGGAAATTAGGAAACACTTTCACTATGAACAAAACCAAAATAGAAATATCCTTTTAAATTGCCCTTTCTAGCTTCTGTAGCCTGTTTTTTGTCAAGATTTATTTTCTATGTTTAATGTATTGAATAGAATATTTGCCTCTTTTTGCTTACACTACCCCCAAATGCCCCCCACCCCCGCCCTTTTCTTTCTTAATTCCTCTTACAGAGAACTCCCACTACCAAAGTTGGTGGCTCATTTTTGTTTCATCAGCAGTAGAAACATTTGTTACTTTGTAATCTCTAAATTAGCCTGAGAGACTTCTATTTACATATGTTCTTAGCATAGAGCTGGATTTCCCATTGAAAAATAAGTTTTAAAGTCTAAAAACTTGCTGAAGTAACGTTAAAATGGATCTAAAACTTAGAAGAAAGTAGGATGATGGGAATGGAAAGTAGTATGATTAAGCTCTGCTTAATTTTTCTGGTCCAAATTTGAAAAATAATTGAGTTCTATTTAACTACTTTTCTGTTTCACTGTTTCTACCACCATTGCTAATAACTCTACGAGAAGTGATATTTTAACAGGTAACCTCTTTATGGTTATTGTCTAAATTGGCTTTCTGAATTTGTAATTTACTGCCTTGAACAGGGGTAATGGTATAGAAGGGAAGAAATGTAGTGACTTTATCTTATTAACTTACATAATGTAATTTAAATATATTAAAAAAAAATCTCTTAAAGATTTACAATTCCCAATTTTCTATGCCATTTTTACTGCAAGGTCAGCAGTGTTTACCAAAACTGAGTCTAAATTAACATTTCCTCTCTTGGATCACTGCCTGCTTGATGTCAGCTGAAATTGCTGGTATTCTCTAAGTCATTATTAGGGTATTTTTATTCAAGTCTGTACTTCCCCCAGCAATACAATTTGCACTAGTACTGTCCTTCTCATGGAATTAAAGATATCTCTACTTATATCCAGATCTGTCCTTGTGGAACTTTAGTAAACCAGAGACAGAACTTTCACCGTTCTTCCCAAAGCGACTTTGACCCAAATCTCTTTGCTCTGCTCATGCTGTTGCTGTATCTTTAAAATTCTGTCATGTCATTATTCCATCACCATCTCTGTCTTTCTTTCATGCTGTATATTGAGTTCCTGCTTTCTAGTCATGATTGTTTTACCTATATGTTTCTTCTTTCATAAAATGTCTGGGGTTATGTTATGAGCAAGTATTAGGTCTACTTTCTCCCAGTTTGTTAAACTGGTTGCTTGCTTCAAATCCAAACTCTGGTGGACCTAGCATGACACACTCTCTCTTTTCACTTTTCCTAAGTTGCTTAGTCTGCTGCATTTCTCTCACTAATTGTATCACTTAAGGTGTTATAGTTCTCGTGAGTGTGCTAGGTGGATGTTTCTGCGTTTATCTATTATCCCACTGCTAATTGTTCTTTATTCATTGCTGTGTCCTCCTAGGCCTAGTTCTGCACTCTTGTTATTAAACAAAGCCTAAAGACTACCTGAATTTCTACTGCTCTTTTCTCCTTCTTTAATTACAAGCACATTTTAGCAGCCATACAAATCTCCATCCCAAAAAGTGGTATCAAGTGCTACAGGTACCAATTGAAGTCTGGTTACGCAGAAGGGAGTGTCAATCTTAATAAATTAAGGTGACAGTGAAAGGATACAACTCTGAAACGGTGTTGTCAGTCAGGAAGTTTGTTCCATCAGGGCAGCAGAATTCCTCACCAATGGGAGAACTGGAAGACATCTTCCAAGGAGTAGGCAGTGTTAATGATAGATGTAAAGAAACTGCCACAAGAAGTTTGCCTAGCTCTGACAATAGCCAGAACTAATTTATTCAGAGTAAGGTAAAGGATGAACAGTTCCATAATGACTTCCTCCCAGGAGATTGGTCTTTTGCCTTGTCTTATTTGTATGTTTGTGGGTTTTTTTCACAACAGTGTCCAGTTTTCTTCTTAGTAGGTTTATGATCAAGGTTATTACCATAAGTGATCCATTAAGAAGAGAGACCTACTTGTAATTATTTTTAAATTTCATGCTCTTTAGTTATATTCAATTCATCCCTACTCTTCTATTGTAGTTAGTAGCAATGTTCAGTCTATTTCTGGTTTGTTTACTTTGTCCAGTTTTATTACTGTACTGTTAATTTACATAGATTATATCTACTATAACTTTCTCCACTGCATTCTTAATGCACCATAATGTTTTGTTTGACTTTACTAGATACTAATGCTGTTTGCATTTAGGAGAAGCCACTGCAGAGCTGCCCATGTTATTTCAAGGCTACCTTCCTGAGCTCAAGTTAATTAGAACGCACTAAAAGTTACAAATGGTATAGGCAGTATAAATTACCTCTCATTTTCTAAAGAATTAATTTAATTTGTTATCATATAACCACTCAGGTAGTAGTATTAAATATTAGACAATACTGATACTAGAGCATAAGTTATTGCACACTGCCTTGTATATTACCAACACAAAATGTCCTACCTTTCAAGCCTGGATTATACTACCTAATTTTAATGAGAGATAAAATTTGTTTTCCAGCAATTCAATTTATCTTTGGATTTCTTAAAAAATAAAAAATTATGCTCTGTTTAGGTCTACTGGTATGCTACTTTTTAAATTAGAAGCTTGCTCCTGAAAATCTTCTTTTGGCTCCATCTCTGATGACAATTCAAAGTAGATTCATGGCAAAGAAGTTGAGGACTTTTCTTTATAGATCTCACATAAAAAATAGGTTTTGTTATACTTTTTAAAATTATTCTTAATGTATTACCTGCTATAGTTCATACTCCTTTTTACTGGATTCATGACTGTTGGATTTCTGTATTCTGCAGAATAAAGAGATAAATTATTTGGGTTTTCTATTTGACAACAGTTGGCTTATATTTCTCCTACTGTATCTCTTCTTGTGATATCCTTGGTTTTTTAGTATACACTCCTCTTTCCCCATGAATCTGTAGGTTTTAATTTCTGTTCTTTTCTGTGCATTAGGCTCATCATTTCATTATCCTCTTTTTTTCCATTTTTAAGATTTCTTTTTTAAAATCTAGTGTCACAACAGTAAATTGGAACCTTTCCTCCCAGAGATATGTTAAACTTAATGAAACAATAGTGATAACTTCTAAGTGGCCTGGCCAGAATCAGTATTAATTCTTAGCACTGGTATACTTATGTTTGTATGTTCAAAGTACTACACAGACAACCAAAAAACAATTCAGTTCCTGAGAAAGGTGTGAGCAGTGTTACCTGGATTTCAGAGGTTAGGAAACAGCAAGGGAGAGTGATTTACTTAATACCACACCATGAGTCATCCTGTGGGCTGGCGTCTCAGCTGTGACGTTTCTGAGGTGCCAGAGGAGCAGGCTCTAATGTGAAGGTAAATTACAAGTAACTACAAGTAGGTTTTACGATTTTTTTCTTTTTTTGTCTTCTTTTCAAGGGGAAATATAATGAAGCGTTTGAATATTTCAGTCAGGCTTTTGAGGCTGCAAAAACTTTAAATAATCTGCCCTTAGTGGATGAAACAAAGACTTATTGTGGCATTGCAACGGCTCATAAACTGATGGTGGCATTTAACAGCCATATAGAAGCAGAAGATCCCGTCAGCCTCAAGTACCTGCTGGCATGGAAGGAGAACAGAAGTGACATGTGCACTGACCCTCTTACAGTTGGTAAGACATTGGTTATGAAACACATTAGTGCTGTATTGTCCTCAATGGTTAAGTCGTTTTTCTTGTAGAGTTTTATTAAATTATTTCCTGGGTTTAATCCTCCTACTGAACGGAGGTTAGATTTACCCCTTTGTGTGCTTATTTTAAAGGCCGAATTAAATAGGTTTAAATACAATATAGCAGGTAGAAACAGATACTAGTAGTTGCTATGAGTGGCAACTTACTTTTTTCAGTGCTATTTTCGAAAACATAATAGTTACAGACAAACAGTGATGTATTAGTTTAGTTAAGTATCGTTATTTTAATCTTTAAAGAAAAAAAATAATAATAATCTTCATTTGCAGACAGTTTTTCAAGTGCATCCAAAAATAAGTTCCCTGTTACTGAAAGTAAGAAGTAATTTCTGCTTGACATAGTGGACATAGTTCTGAATTCAGAAGAACATGCTGTTTTATTTTTGGCATCCTTATACTTGACATTGGACAGGAAGAAAAAAAACAATTCTATGAGTTCTTCTTTGTGTTTCCATGTCTGAGATAAAGAGTACAGGAGGACTTTATATGGAGTAGACCTCTTTCTTCATGGATTAAATTTTCTTTATTTTTTTCCTCCTGTACTGTACGGTGTCAAGACAAACTGAATTATGCACTATCCTTGAGTATTGATAATATTAAATTGTTTTGTACTGGGGAAGGAAGAGGGATAAGTCTACTCCACCATAAATTCTCTCTGCGTTCCTGTGGAGAGTGTGAATCTGGAGTACAGTGGAAATAAATGACGTCTGTGACAAAGTCATAATACAGGACTTCAGAGTTACTATGCCCAAATTCCCTTGGTTATCATACTCTCAAAGAACGGCTTGTTTGCTTTTTTCTTGCATATCTTTTCCTGTCATAGAATTGGAACAATTAAGTATAATTTCAGTTGTGAATTTTATGTATAAAATAAGTGGTTAATAACCTGGTAATTGAAGATGTTAGCAGTTTAACAGAAGCCAGGATACCAGAGGCAACACTGGAAGCAACTGAGAATTGTGGAATTGAAGACGTTCATTGTTGTGCTGAAGAGATAATAAATTAGATAGCGGTCTGTTTAGAGTTCCAGTGATTGGGCACAGGGCAGTACTTTCAGCATTTCTTTTTCAAAGACTATATATATTTTTTATTATATTTTGCCTCAAGAAGTGAATATCCAGCATGTTCACAAACAGATTTTGTAGGCTGGCAGAGTTAGTTGGGTGCATATCTCCTGCAAGGGATGGTAGGTTTCTAGACCTGTAGTGGAAATGCAGCAGAGGAGAATCCAATTGCAAGCAATTTTATATGCATTTCATATGAGGATCATTAGCTGTAGCTGATGTAAATGGGAAGCCAACAAAAATGGACAATGGCAACAGCAGAAAACCAGGACCCCCAAGAGAGGTGGGATGACTTTTATATCTTCAACATGTATTTTACTTCTTGCACCTAAAGAGGTTTTCTGTTTAGCTTTTATACATTGCTTTCTCCAGCCAGTTGTGAAAGTCATTTATATCCTAAAATGATATGTGCCCCGTTAAGCTCAGGCTTCATACTCCTCTTTATCAGCACTTCAGGGATAAAAAGAGTATGATCAGAAAAGCCCTTTATGTCCTGGCAAGCGTGGTACCAGAAACAAGTTTTGCCTGCTGAGATTCTCTTCCTTCAGTATTTTTGCCTAGTTTACCCTGTTACTTTCAGTATTACAGTTTTCATTTTAGTTGCAGTTAACTCCAGGAACCCTGTGGCTACTGCATATTTAGCATCTCTTCCAGTTCAATATCGTTCTTCTCATTAGTGCTCCAAGCTTACTCTCATGATACCCAGATTACATCCAGGAAAACATAGTGTCACACTGTCAGCACAATCTGTAACATTCTTCATGTTTTGTGTGCCAAATCGCTCGTTAGAGCTGGCATTACATTTTTAATATCTTTGTCTGGCAAAACATGACCTGGCACCCATTCAGTATGAGGATTCACTGGCTTTGAGTTTCAGGTGCAGCCTTTATCCTACCTTCCAGCAGAATGTCTGTGCATCCTGTGATGGACTCATCACTTTAGAAATTCCTGCTGTGATAATAGAACAGTATTTTTAGCTCTTTCAAACAGCTCAACATCGATAACCTACTAGATTTTTCTCAGCCTTTTTGAGGATAGAACAGCTAAAGACAAGATACAATGGTAGTTCTTAATCTGCAGAGGAATTTAATGAAAGGAAGAAGGAAGGTAATAAGTTTTTATTTCTGACTGTTCTGACTGAATTTTTCTGTGACAAAAAAATAAGAGTAGTTTCTGTATTCTTAAGCAAAAGAAATACTTGGGCTAGTGGAGGAACAATGACATTTAAATTCAAGTACTGCCACACACCTTATGTCTTTCAAGCAAGGCTTATTTTCTAAATCAATCATTTCAATAACCTGATGGGAAGAACCATTAATTACTCAATTTATCTCAACATTTATTAATAAAATGGATGTTTTGACCAAAGGGATAGGATTGTCAGAAAACAGTGTTTATAAATGCAAAGGAGAATGTGTTCCTATCTGCTGCATTTGACTCAGTCACTTGACTTCATTTACAAGAGAGTTATTTATGCCAATGTGAGACACCACTGCAAGAGCAAATATGTTTATACTGAGTTTTTTATATTTAGTCAAACATATAAAAAAAACTTATCACCAGAATCAGTAGGCAAAAAGGCTTGTGACTCCACATTCGATCCTAAAAAGAACCACAACGTGACTAACATTGTCTGATGAGAAAATATTTCACAGTTCTTTCAATAAATAAACTGGCTTGCTGACTTCTAGGAGGGAGAATTATAATTAAATTTGCTGAAGGAAGAAAAATTTTGGATCAGATTTTGGACTTTGATTATATGAAATGCTGAGCAGGAATTGTGTTTTCTGTGAGCCTGGCAGCTTTCAGTCCAGGTCATTGCATCTGGCCAGTCTGTGCCTCAGCAAGAGACCTTCGATCCTTGAAATCTTCTAAGCACTTTAATAGTAGACTTAAAATCAATTGTTTTCCTGATACTAAAAAGCCTCAGTTGTTTTCTTGATAAATGTTACGTGCTTTTGACCACAATTTATGTTTACATTTCTTGATTTTGGAGAACTTTGCAAAATTGACACGTTACTGTAGGGTTTCTGTTTCTTTTGTTGTGTTTTTTTATAATACTTAAAAATGCACTATAAATTATTGTCTTACCCATATCATCAATCATGAAGAATTATGATCGATGGAATTATCTTGTACAATCAACTTCAGCATGATCAGGACTATTTCTAGTATTCCACACCTAAGTGGTCTTCAATGTGATTTAAAATGCATGCACCACCTAAAACTATAGCTTCCAAAATACAATCCAATGAGCTTTTGTTCTTCCTCCCAAATATGCTGACCCTCAACACTGTTTCTCCAGGTCCCTCACATAGATGTATGGAGTGGTGCATTCCATAATGGGAATGTGTCTTTTTCCTGTTTGTTGTGTAAAAAGTTAAATCGTCAACATACCAATTCACATTTTTAAAAGCTCTTTAAGGAGTTTTATAGTCATTTTCCTGTAAAAGATGTGGCTAGCACAAAACTGTTAAAATGTTGAAGAACAGAGATCCTACAAGGTGCATTTACATTGAGTTTGCGTGTGACTTTGTCATTCACTAATAAAAGGATTATCCCTAAAGAATGGTAAAGTCAGAAGTGAGATATGCAATCAAAGATTACACTAAACAAATTCTGTTAACGTTTCTCTACTGTAACTTATCACAGCCATGTAATTTATGGGCCATTTTGGTAATAGTGTCCAACAGTAGAACAGTCTGCTTCATAATGTGACTAACTGCTTTTTGACTGTCTCCTCTTCCTGAAGTACACTAATTCCAGGGAAAATTCTAACATTATAAATCCTGGTTTTCCTCCATTAATAAATTACATTTGTTACCTCAAACGCATGCTAATAAAACTGTTATGCCATGGCACTGTAACCAAAATGCTTGACTGTACTTTAGCAAATCAAAACCAATTTTGTCAGGAATGTGCATTATAAATTATGCTTTGTATTTGCCCAATAAGTGTTCATCAATGGTTGCAGATTTTTTTGATCTGAGAACATTTAAGAGAAAGAAAAGATATGGTGCACTGATCAAAACTACAAAAATAGGAAGTCTTTCCACCCTACACAGCTGTACATCCTTAAAATAGTTCCTATATGATACCAGTGGAATGGTATCATATTTTGTCAGTAGGCTCCTTTCACTGCACATTTCCTATCTAAAACCGTTATAGATTTTGGCATAGTATGATACTGGTGTGGGACTACTAGAGTTGTGTGTGTGTGCATGTGCTCTCTGAAAGCCACTGTTTGTGTGTCTGTTAGCTTGTTGGCTCATTTACTATTTAATAAGTTCTGTGTTCTCCTGAATGCACAGAAGGCAAATATATAGGTTTGTATGGTGACTGAAATTAGCATGCACTCTGAATATTTTCTTTTAACATGTTTCTTCATGTAGTATATAAATGGGTTTTGTAACTAACTTACTGAGTAAAAATAATTAAATGTAAATGCAGTCACTGACAAAGTAGCTGCAATAAACTTGAACAGACCAAATTAACTTTCTTCCCAATCACTGCTGTAAAAAAGATGGGAATGATTCAAACCCTCTTTTTGAGAGGCAGAGGGCATGCCTGTACCTCCCAATGACCTTCTGGGCCTCTCTTCACTCTCAACAGTCTTTTCACTATGCCAGAGTCTGGAGATAGGATCTGTAACGGACTTCAGGCTTCAAGCTCTATACCCTTATGATTTATGTCAATAGTGACTTATTTAATTTCAGAATACATTGTTAATGTGACCAAAAATAGATAGAAATAGAAAGGATTTTAGAGACAGGCTTTGGTGTTTTCTTAGAAAATACAATTGAACATGAAATAAGGGAATTATAGACTTGTGATCACACTTGTGATTCTTGTTAAATTAACACTATGATTTTAAATTATAGAAAGGAAGTGTGTGACCATGTACACACTTTAAGACTGTCCCTGTACCTATGAAGTGAGCACAAAGGCTCACTTCATAATAAGCATGTTTCAAAAGCAGCTCAAATGCTTCTGTGTCTCCTACTGAAATTCACAGGATGGCTTGTATGCATTTTTGTGCGGTTTGTCAAATAGAATAATTTTCTCACTTCCAGAAAAATGCTGTGGCTAAAAATGCAAAAAAATGTATGGTTATGCCACGGTTAATGTATTTATGAAAACATATTTCTTTTGCCCCCAAATCCACCTCTCTTTATATTCTTTTTTGTAATCATCAGGAATATTTTGTGATTTTTTGGACAGTTTCTGAAACAGTTATTTTCTTTGTGTTTCTCGTCCTTCTCTTTCTGTTCTGTGCTGTATTTATCTCCTCTTCTTCATTTCTATATTGAATATTATTCTCTCTCCATTTTTGCCACACATTTTTCATTCTGAACCCCGAATTTATGTATGTTACCTGTCAACGTTTAAGGAGCATAAGTCAGTTACCTCTAACCCAGTAGCTAGTGTCTCGATCTATACCTAATTAGGTATATCTTTTGTGCTTGTAGTAGAATCAATAGGAATTTTTTAAGAGCAGTGTTTCAGTTTTTTCATGCTTACCATTTTGGCACTGTTCTTCATGCTCTGTGTTTTTATTGTGCTCAGTGAATACACTGGGAAGAATTGAACTTCATATTGAGTATCTTGCTAGGCTGGTTAATAGAAAATTGTGAAGCATCAGAATAGCTTTTAAGGAGACCTTAATCACCTGTGTGAATGGATTGACTAAGTTCAAGTATACAACTAGGTGATTAATTAGCTTGAAGATCCAAATGCATGCTTAAGTAGATGACCATGCCCCCAGGCTCATCTACTTGTTTCTACTTCCTCAGTTAAGCATTCAATATTATCTGCAATACACAATATAGTCACATTTAAAGGATCGTACAGGTCTTGCCACAGAGCCAAGTAATTGTACAGTATTTTCTGTGATGTGTCATACAGGTCCATCATATTGAACATACTATCCTACAATACTGACATTAATAAGTATCAGATAGACGAATTGATCCAGGGAGGCCAATTTGAAATTGTTTTGAATCAAAGTTGTTTTCATTTTTCCATAGTTGCTACAGTGTTTTAATTCAGTTGCTTTTTCTCAAAAAATCTGGTGTATTTTTTGGTTTTTGAGATGTGGCTGCCATGGGTATTAGTCAAACACAGTGTAGATGGTGTCAGCTCCTGTGGGGAATTATTCTTCTGCAGCATTTTTTGAAATGGAAACTGCAAGTGCCCAGCACCTCTCATATCTAAACCGTATGCTTATTCATATGCTAATCATAATGTCTGTAAAAGCCAACACTCAAACCATGTCTTTTTTTGTGAGGGTGTATTTTGTACTGTCTGTTATTTACAGATCATGTGAACATAGCCATCAAGCTGACTGATTGTGTCTATGCATCTCAGCTGGTCATCCAAACGACAGTATTGTGCATGCAACTCATTGCTGATATAAAATTAAACTTTAAACATGGAGGATGAGCATGCCACATAATAGGCTTGCTCAGCTCCTGTTGTGCACCCAAGGAATTTGAGACATGGGAACTCCAGATCGCGTAGGTGGTGTCAAAGCAAATCAAAAGGCTATAGTTGGTAGAAACAAGGAGGGGAGAGGGATGCATGATGCTCGCTGCACCCTGTTGGTGGTTCTGCGCTGTTCATTGACTTCTTAGCCTGGGTGCAGCACTTGCATCCCTCTGTTTACCTTACACTTTGTTCTCCTGGTGGAAAATGTCACTTTAGGGTGCTGTGGACCCCAGTCCTTTGACTCCAGAACCTCTAAATCTGCTGAACAACATCTTGAGATGTGTAATTCTCTGAGAGTGAATTTATCCTCATTGGTTCCCCTAACTCAGTTTTGAGAATAATATCAAAGCAAATTATATTTTATTTTGTTGTTGTTCCTACAAGTATGCACACTTTGCTGCAGTAAGTAGAGAATTGAGATGAAACATTGACAATTTTAAGCATTAGGAAATAACTGATATATTGGAGTATAACTGGGTTTCTGTTCTTGTCATCTCTTATTTCTCTTGAAATGGCTCACAGTTTACACACCGGAAAGCAATACTTCAGTTGCTGTATCAGAACTCTTAGTAATGATAGCAACAAGTTATCTGTGATTACCATGAAAAGATTGTTCAGGCTAATGACTTGGAAATTTGATTTAGATAAATTTAATTTGGTTTTCATTCAAAATATCTCTTTCACATACTTTGATACGTTTTTAATGACTGTACTGCAATTATATTAGCTGCTTGGAAGGTGGATGTGCATGTGGAGTATACGTACATGTATATATACATCTAGAGAGAAACTATCACAAAGAGGAAAATGTTGCAAATATGCTAAAAAATGTGGACCAAATGCTGCTTTTTGTTATGCTCATAAAATCTTGTTGATTTGAGAGGGGTCACACAAGTGTAACAGTGAGCAGAATTTGTCCCTTTTATCTAAGACGCATTACCAAAAACTTCTAGGTAAGCAGAGGTTCCAATAATGCGGAAAATTGCTAGGTATGGTATTCATTCTAGGGAACGTAATCTAGATGAAAGGGAGATCCTGATTGAAGGTATTCTAATAAATAGATTTTAGTATATTCTATTTTGTATTTCTAAAGAGTGTCGCTTCAGCATTTGAGTTAAGAAGCACTGGAAAATACATTACTTACTAATCATAGTTGTAGTATGTTTAAGGAAAAATCATGAAACTAACATCCAGAAGATGCAGGAAGAGTTCCAATACTCTTCTTTAATATTTTCCCCTAATAGGAAAATACGGGGTTAAAGTGGACTATTTTTTAAGCAGTGTTCAGTTGACTTGCTGTGTGGGGAAAGACTGAGCAGTCCTGACTAATGACTTGTAGGTACTGAATCCTCAGGTCTCTCAGGTGGTTTCACTCGACCAGTTTCAGCAGAATGATGAAAAGGTTGAGATAAAATAAACTGACAGTTGCTACTCATCGCAGGCAGCAAGCTGTACCCTGGCAGATGAGACCCTGGGAGCCCTCTTTTTTAAACAAAGGCTTTCACTGCAGTGAGCAATGAACTCCACACAAAAAGGGAAAAGGAGAGAGAGATTGGCAGCTGGTGACCGACAGGAGGAGGGAAAGGAGGGAAACAGAAACACAGCAATTGTTAGCTAATTAGAAGCCATTCCCACCTACTTAATACCAACCCGTTAAGCAGAAAACACTTTTCATCTTACTCTCGCTGCTACACATGACATTATACTCCAATCAATACCCTCCCACTGGCTGCTCCACTGCCCACAAATGAATACATTGCAGTTCAAGAATGCAGTAATTGAGTTGGAGCAGTGAAACTGCAGCTCACAGTCAAGATCTTTCTCTGAAGATACTAATGCAATGTTTGTGATGCTTGGATAAAGAAATCAAATCCCTGTATTGACAGCTGTCAATAATTGCCAAATGGACGAGGTCAGCAATGAATCCATTTTAACGTTTGATTGAAAAGACAGTAAGTGTTTACTTAAGAGTGTTTTTTTTCCCATTTGATTAAGAGATTTAGGGGGTTTGCACCCAGATATTCAGATTTGCCAGGCCATTTTGAACTCTGATCCTCAGTTACACCTACAGGTTATATATATGCACAGCATTATGTACATGCAACAGTACATCTCTGTATGTATACATCTCACAGGCTTCCCTGTTTTATGGAAGGTTTTCAGGTGGCCCTAACCTTTTAAGAGCGTTTACAGCTGCTCGGGTTTTGGTATGGGTTTTTTTCAGTTTTGTAGGCTATATATACTTGAGCTATTTTTTAATTTCATTTTATGTCCTGCAATGATTTTTAGGGGTTACCTTAAAAGGCACGTTTGGTCCACAATAATACATTCTGCAGCGGATCCAGGATCTTACATTTCCATCATTAGGATCTTACAACTAAGTTCTACATTTAGATTCTTGCAACTTTTTTTTTTTTTTTNTCTTCCCTGAGCCATCTGGAGTTGGTAACACTATGCACAGTCTGCAGCATAAACTAATACTGTGCAGACTGCAGTATAATTTCTTCTCTAAGCCAGTTTTTTCACCACAGAATCAAAACAGCAGGACACTGTTAGTCTACCTCCTTGGGTAGACAGAAGAAGACATCAGTGTAAGTTTTTTGGAAGTGCTGGAAGGAGATTCCAAAGCAACACGTGACATCCCTCCATCCCTTTCAATTCCAAAGTAAATTGAGTATCAGTTCAGGAACCTAAATTCCTCACAATGCAAGTTTGAAACCATCTTTTCAATGCAGATAAATTACATGCTGTGAGATCTGATATTTGCAGAGAGAGACTACCATCATGTGTGCTATTCATTATCATAATTTACACTGAAAGGGTTATCAAGCATTGGAACTGGGTGCCCAGGGAAGTGGTTGAGTCACCATCCCTGGCGTTATTTAAAAGACAGGTAGACAGAGTGCTTAGAGATATGTTTTACTGATAGATATGTTTTACTGATGATTTTTGTCAGTATTATGTTGATGGTTGGACTAGATGATGTGAAAGATCCCTTCCAACCTAGATGATTCTGTGATAATAATATGTGGCATTGGCAGTGTGACATTTCTTCAGATGCTATTTGCTAAAGTACTTCTTGTGTACCTAATTGTACAACATGTCATTAACTTGCCAAACTGAGCCTTGAACCCTTGAGTTAGGCATTACATATGTGCAATAAGTTAGCCTACTACTTGGGGCTCTCACCATTTATCTATGTCAGAGTAAGAACAGTTAAAGCTGAGTACAGTCAATAAGACTGACACAGTAGCAAATGTATAGCATCTTTTGAAATTGCAAGCCAAATAACAACAAACTGCTACTTTGTTGCTTCTTTCCAGTTGTATTATAATATTTTACGTTTACTACTATAGTTATAATTCATTTTTCCCTCAGTTCATTTGTTTCTCAATATTGTAAAGCACCTTTCAGCCACCCTGTTTGTGTACGCTCTCTGGGTTGTTTCTTTCTGCTACTGACAATTGTAGAAAAGGATTCATCCTCAGTACAGTCTGTAAAGAGGAAAGAATCATCTTCTGATGGAGAAAGCTGGAATCTTCACCACATATGAAGACGCAAGTACCCAGGACATAGGAGTTGAATATGGTAAGGCAGTAGGACAGGGGTGTTACTTTTTTAGAGACACTTGGACAGACAGTCAAAGTTACATTCGGATTCTGCATAGGTACAGTCTGTTTTTTCAAATAATCTGATTCTAACATTTGTTTCTGGAAACTATGGGACTTTGATTCATTTAAACACAGAGGTGTACAAGTCTTACTTTGACTAGGTGCCAGTTAGAAGGATCAGAGTCGGGCAAGGGAAAATGTGAAGAGCACTTGGCAGTCTTTCTGTTTCTCAGTGCCAAAGCCTGTGGGGTTAATTTGAAGATACCCAAATCACCTTGGCAGCATCATCTCTAGTCTTTTCCAGAACTGGAATTTAATGAACTAAGACAAACATAGGATCATAGAAAATAGTTATGGAAGGGACTTTAAGAAGTCATCTCCTCCAGCCCCAGTGTAGGAGCAACTGTATTTATGTCATTTCTAAGAGAAGTTTGTCTTGCCTTCCACAACATCCATAGACAAGCTGTTCTAAAGGGTAAAATGATGCAGGGAAAAAAAAAAAACTAGAAAGTTTTTGCTTTTTGTCTAAAGTTGTCTTTAATTTATACTCTGTATCTGTTCTGTCCAATGAGGACTTCAAATCCATTCCTTCCATCTTGTAATGGAGGTATCGTTGTAGAAAGGAATTATCTGAAAATTGCTTGAGATTAACAGAAAATTTTATAGTGATTTCTTAAAATTATGATTATAAGGATTACTTCATCTAAGTATTAATTAGATATGATGTAGTATAGTTCCTTCTCATGAGCATGGCTGATGGAAGGGGTAGAAAGATGATGCAAGGATCCTGTTTCCTCAATATTTATTTTCCAGTTACATTTTCCAGTAGAAGTAGTGCACTCAGCTGGGCACAGTGGATTGGTGGTCCACTCCCAAAGGGCAGGAAGAACAAGGGCTTCACCAGCAAAAAATAGCCCAA
Organism: Nycticryphes semicollaris; assembly: GCA_013400055.1. Taxonomy (NCBI): domain Eukaryota; kingdom Metazoa; phylum Chordata; class Aves; order Charadriiformes; family Rostratulidae; genus Nycticryphes; species Nycticryphes semicollaris. Next base: position 951,901 of record VXBJ01004310.1, read on the forward strand.
TGCAATGGTCTCTCTAAGTGCTGGGAAGCTTTGTTATTCAAAGTTTCTTACATAATTCGGGATGGTTTTCCTTACCTAAGTTTCTAAAGTAGGGAAGCAGCTAGATTTCTGGATTCATTTTATTGGGTTAATCCACTCATACTTCAACTCTTACTGGAGATGCAGCTGAACTTATTTATGATTGAGGATGATTCTTCTATAAATCTAGATGTGAGATCTGAACAGTCTCTTTATTCATTGTAGACTGCATGTTTTGGTACGTCAAAAAACAGACTCTGATTTTTCTCGAGTAATTGAATCCATATCCTCAAATAAATAAAACTACAGTACTGCAGTGTGCCTTCACAACTCTCGATTCTCATAAAGCTGTGCTGAGTCCCATTTTGCCAGTCTTTTGTAAAGAGAAATCAAAATACATACAAGCCAAATAGGTCATCTTTTGAGACCTCATCAAATGCTTTTATTTCCTTTTCATCAATTCTTTGTTTTTCTCCCATGGCAACTTAATTAAGACCTTTTTTTCTGATCTCATGGCCCCTTCCTATAGTCTTATCTCCAGATTCTCAAGTAAAAATCTTTTTCTATCCTAATTAAGATTTAACCATAGCTGCCTCCATAAGTAAGAGCTTCCTACAGAGAAGTTTCTACCTAAATAAGAAGCTGGCGAGGCTGATGATTGCATAGAACTCATTCATGAAAAAAAGTCTGAGGCTATATTTGTCTTCTGCAAAAGTTATAACTAAGGGAAGAGAGTACAAAAAGCATCAGTCTTCAAATAGATCAAATGATCAATACAACCCACTCACATTGCATCCAGCAAACATTCTGCTCCAGGAGACACTGCTGCAGGAAAATGGCTTCATCATAGTTGCGCAGAAACAGGTATGGCCAGGCAAGTAGCTGGCCTTCCATACATTCTTTCACTCCATGTGAAAAAGAGGTTTGTTTGATTTTCTTCTACCAGTTTCAGTCATCTCACTCTGCTGTAAATGATGTGAATCCTCCAGACTGATAAATGGAGCCTCTATAGAGAAAAAAGGATGTTTCTTTCCCCTACTAATGTGTACACCAGGCATTGCAGAGAGACACATATTTGTTTGGGTTTTATATTGTGAGATGCCACTGTGTTTGGGGGTGTTTTAGAGACGGGTATTCCTAATAGAAAAAGAGAAAATTGTCTTTGAACATTGCCTGTTGTCAGACTTCAAATGACATATGTTGTCCATTATTGATTTCCATAAATGTTAGCTTTGTGTTCAAGTTCTTATAATCATTGAGTCTTTAGTGCCTCTACAGCTGTAAACATTTTCCAATATTTGTCTCTAAGGATGCACATGTGGGACCACCTAATGTCCAACAACTGTTTAGTCATATTTAGTTAAGGGGAAAATGTTTTTTTTCCTGACCTTGTAATTTCTCTGTACACAGAACTTTGTGGTCTAGATATTAAGAAAGTTGTTGTATTTTATTTAGACTAGACTGAGGCTTCCTATGTGCTGGAGAATCTCAGTCTCCATGGATAAGACAGGGGCTTAAGAGCTTCTGAAGTAATCATTACTTAGAAGACTGAAAGATTGTCCTCTACAGCTTTCTGGAAACAGGTTAAAAAAGTTTCCCTCTACCAGTGTTGTTTTAATTGTGATTCTGAGGTGTTAGTGGTTGAGATGTGTTTGATTGCTGCAAGAGCTGTCTGAAAATTTATTTTTATTTAATATGTAAAATTGCATTTTTCATTATAAAATGCATTATTCATTCTCCCCAGCTCCTCCCCCAATAAATTCAGTTCTGTTGCTGGATTAATCCCAACTCTTCACTGTTCTTATTCCAAAGTTGTCTCCACTGGCTGATTTTGGTGCCGTTCTCCAAGCTGTAACTTCAGACCACACACACACACACACTATATATATATATATATGTATGGCAATTGCTTATGTGGTAAACTTCCTGGTTTTCATGCCTGAGACTCATCAGGTTCTTTCATGTTTGCTTTGCTATACGCAATTTTATTTCTTTAGTTTGAGATTTTATCCAACATTTTTTATGCTAAAAGTAAGTTTATCAAATCATTATTAGCAAAGATAATCGCCAAAAAAACTGGCCTTTCAAACAATCTCAGATTAAGCCACAGTGGCTCAGTCCCAGTAGCTGCCTCAACTGATTGGGTTTAACTGGCTGATGGTGGATGTCTCTGCATGGTGTACCTTTCTGTACTTCCACAGTGTGAGATAGAAGTGAGCAACTCTCCCCTGATGCAGTCACTCTTTTTCCCTTGTTGTCCTGTCATATTGGCGGTATTGCGACCAGAAATACTTGAAACTACAGAGTGTGTTTGTTGAAATCAGTTTTAACTGAAATGCAGCCACTAATGGTAATTTTTTATGTATTGCATGTCACTACAAGGAAACAGAGAATGTTTCTGAACCTTCAACAGCAATCTGTCTGTAAATTTGAGATTCTTTTAAATTTAGCCTTAAGGTAATTCAGATTTTCCTGGCTTTATTATGTTCACTGGGGGCGGGGGTAATTGCTGTTATCATTTAACAGGTTTTACACAAAAAATCCTGATAGAAGCTCAGCCTTGATTACATCAAGTGCAGCTTTATATATGAATGATCGCAAACTTCTACCTGAAAATTGGGTCTATCTGGATAACAAGAGAAAATTATGAAACACTTTAAGACATTATATATATGTATGACCAACCCATGGTAGCCTTGTGAAAATCACCATTTTTATAAATCATTATGAAAAATAAGATCTTAAATAGAAAATTGTTTCTTAATTAGCAGAGTACTCTCTCAGAGAGCAAAGTGTAAGATGTTTAACACATGACAGTATTGTTCTGAGGGGAATTTTGGTCCTTTTAGGTCAACACTTCATGTAATTTATTTAGAAAAAATAGCTTAATACTGTCCTTGCCCCTAATTAAATTAAATTGATATTCTTTCACACTGGTGCTTTATGTAGCAGCAGTGAGGCATAGTAGGACAGGAAATACGAGAAAAGAAGAAAGAAGGTATTTTTAAGCTGAGGAACAAGGTCCATAACGGTGTGCCTTTACAAGTAGCCTTGCCTTACATAAATTACACTTACAGCACTCTTATTTTCCATTCAGAAGTGTCTCTGCATCATTTAATTGGAAATATTTTATATTAAGAAATTGTTGTTGAGTAAGAACCACACATTATTGAAGTGGTATATACACCTCTTTTCCTCAAAACTGAGGAGCACACCTTTTGACTCTGTTTCCCCTACAATAGACAAGTGTAGGATAATTTTTCCTTTGAAGTTACTATGAGCTCTGTGATGAAGTGCAGCATGAACAAGACATCACCTTTACTGCAGTCAGGGATAAGGAAATCTTATTCTTCGTTTTGTTTGTGCACCCTTACTATCCCGGACAGCAACGCTTTGCAGGATGTCTTTGCAAAAGAACACTCCTTTCTAGCATTTTACATCAAGACACCAGTGCAAAACTGGCATTTTTAATACCCTTCTCATGACCATCTAGGGTCATTTTGTTTGCAAAAGGTGATCTAGGGCCAAATGCAGGTCTGGGGTAGGGGGGCGAGGTGAGTAGGTGGCTTGCAATCCTGCCAGGAGTTGCGTTTAGCCTCTAGAGGGTGCGCTTTGATCCCTCCTGATCACACAACAATTTGCTGTGACAAAAGCAGGTGAGCGGGGGTATATAGCCACTTAAGCGGGAACAGCAACATCACACACCAGCAGAGAGTGTTGAGGCAAGGCTCTCATCTCATGCAATAAACCATTTCAGCTTATGTGCACTCTTCAGAGATGGAACCTGCCCCCTTTTCACTGAATTGGATGTTAGGTATTCATTCAGCATTCAGATTTATGCTTTAGATGCTCATGAAAGAGGATGCTTTCCTTCGTGTGCCTGTCAGTGGTGATGCCTGCGTGCAGATTTTATATTTTTGGAGTTATTTTCTTAAAATATTAACACGAACATCCTGCCACGTAGACAAATCTGTGGAAATACTGAAATCTGAAGAGTTAAGAGATTTGCAATATAAGGTTTTGTTTTGCCCTTTGACACCTTTGTAAATGCTTTTTTTTTTTTTCTTTAATGTGAAAGGTGTCTTCAGGAACATAGCTTATCATTTTCCTGTGATATATGTGTGCTTTAAAATATAGTCTGAATCTGCCCACAGAAAATTGCATTCGGGATCTAGTAATATAGTTGCATTCAAGACAGAATAGAAGGCTTATATTACTATATGTGATTCAAAACAATGGCTTAATTGGCCAGGAAAATGCAGTTATCAGATGATAAAGATACGAAGTCAAGGGCAAGATATGCCTGAAAACAAGCATTTTCCTGCCTAAAATTAGGCAAAGTTAATAGGTTAAATTTTGTTTATTGAATAAGAGAACCCAAAGTTGATTGATATAGTAATTTCAGTGTTTGCTATGGCAAATATTTAGCTCATTATCAGTTTTAATAGCATTTTGCAGAACAAGCCTTTTCTTGACATGCAGAAAATACTATTAAATTTCCCTGCATAGATACATTGTTATGACATGCAATAACTACTTGAATATAAAGGGGATTAATAATTTAAAAGGTGTTAACAAATTAGGGCCATCATTAAAAATAGACTTTGAACCATTTTGTAGAAAAATCAGATTGAGGTAATGCTCTGCTCTTATGATAAAGAATTACAGCATTAATTCTGCAAAGTGAACTTATTGCTCCTATTCGTCTCCAAAACCCTGGAGCATTAAAAGACAGGAAGAATGAAATGATCACTGCGTTTTTTCAGGCACAACAGCTCTAATATTTCCATCACAGTTTCACAGCTCAGCTTGCATGGTTGTGCTAGAGGAAAAAGCCCATAAACGTCATGCTTCCCTTTGTTTTGTTTTTTGCTGGTCTTATGAAATCAGGTCGAATTTTTTCAGAGAGTTTATATTAATATACTGAGAATTTTGCTTGTACAGCATCTGTGCAGCATATAAAGCAAACATTTCTTCTGTAAAGAAGCTGTTCTTTTCTTCATTTTAAAATGTAATCCTCGGTTTTCTTTTGCACTTTGTTTTTCCTTTCTTGCAACAATTGATGACCAGAGGCATTTCAAGGTTGAATTCTTGTTGGTTTGCAAATTATTAATTTGTTTTCTTTCCAACTTGAGATAAACAGAAATAAGATCACTTTTGAAGCCTTTTCTTCGTGGTTTCGTACTGCATCCATGGAACATGCAGAAAAATGGATCCTATTTTTTTTTTGGCGTAAGTGTATTAGGAAATACATTTGTGATTCTTACTCATGTGAGTAATCCCTGCCTATATGAACAGTCTCACTGTAATAATGGCCAGGAGTGGGCCCTTATTCTAGAAATAGTTCAAGTGAAAGATTTAAACAAGCTTGAAGAGGATAAGCTTTTCTTTTTGCTCCATTCCTCTCATTGTTTTCTTTCAGACGTATTTTGGAGAAGAAAAAAATAATTTCTGGGATTTAAGTAATAAATTTCACATTTGAAGGACAGAGATATCAGGAGCTGTTTCAGGCCCTGAAGGTAGCAAAATATTTGTCTTCTCCCTCTCTCTTATTCTCACTTGCCATGGCAGTCATCTCCTTTCATAACATTTCCCTCTCACCCCCCTTCCTGAGTTTACCCTCCCCTTTTCCTTTCACTTTCTGAGACCACAGAACCCAGATGGTGCCCTCGCTGTTGCCAGGCACTGGGGGAACTGTTTCTGTTATACCCACTTCTCAATAGCTGTACTGAGAAACATGCCAAAAGTCCAGTACTGCAATATGCTTAATTTTGATAGTATTTTCTTTCCAGTGAATTTGTTTGTCAGCACCAATTTTTATCCCTAAATCCAAGTCTCTAATATTGGCAATGGTGCAACATTGGGTTTAAATAAAACAATGAATTTCCAATCATCTGGTTGTGATTTTAGCAGAGTCAGATATTGTTGAAGCACCAATCAATAAATGGTTAAAGCATTGTTTATATAGTACCTCTATTCCTGCTAATACTGAAAAATTCATAACACCATGACATTTTTCAGGCGGAATTGTATATGTTGGTGCAGACAGAAAGAACATCTCCTTTTATGTACCAATATACCAGTGTTTGATTTTTTTAATCACATAGAATGAAGTGTGATGGAGAAACTAGAACATGTAGCAGAGGAAAAAAGATTCACATTCTGATAAAGTATAAAATTAGAGTAACTGTGGTAGAGATACAGTTAGAATGGGACATCAAGGATAACAAAGTATTAGTATGGTATTAGCCAGAGGAAGATCAAGAGGACTATTAGTCTGCTACACAACAGAGAGGAGAAACTCTTAATAGATGACCTAGGGGAGGCCACCGTGCTTTAATGCTTTTTTTGCTTTAATCTTCACTGAAAAGGTCAGTTGCGATCATGTGGCAAACAGAGTTTATATCTGCCACAAAAAAGCAAGATCCAAGGCTAGAACAGGAGAAAGTAGGCTAGAGAGTACTTAGAGGAGTTAGATCTTCAAATCAGATTGGCCTAAGAAACTTCATCCTACAACACTAAAAAACTGGCTGGAGCAATCTTGAGGTCATTAGCCATTTTTGAAAACTCATGGGGGTCAAGTCAGGTTCCAGAGTAGTGGAAAAAGATAAACCTGATGCCTCTTTTTAGAAAGGGAAAGAGGAGGAGCTGCGAAGGAATTTCAGATAGATCAACTTAAGATTCTGTCTTGGAAAATTACCAGACCATACAATCAGATGTTTAATAGATACCCAGGAGAAAACATGGAAATGTGTGACAGCCAAAATGAATTTGCCAAAATGTATTGTGTCAAGCCAAAATAATTATCAGGACAACAGGACTTCCAGGTACAGAAGTTAAAATAAGAAGAGTATATATGATAACAGGCTGACTGACGCTTTTGACATAGTAGTATAAGCAAGTAAGGAAGCATGGAATACATGAACCTACTACCAACTGGGTGAACAATGATTATAAGAAACCCTTACAATTAAAAAGTATCTGTGGGTGTTGCTAGAACTGGAAGGCTGTTTAGCGTGTGCTTCTACAGGGATCTGAATCTGTCCTGTCTTCTATTTTCATTCCCTGTCTGGAGACTGGAATAGAGAGAATGCTTATTGCATTTGCAGATAACACAAGCTAGGGAGCACAAGTATTCTGGTGCATGATATTGCAATTCAAAAGGATCTTGACAAACTGAGAAACACGTTGTAATGTTCTCAGCATTAGTGTGTGTGAGAGAGAGTATGTATAATCAAGAATAATCAAGTGCATAGTTACAAAAAGGGAGCAAGTACCAATTCTGTAGAGAGGAAAAAAACCCAAATCTAGACTTGCAGTAAATCACAAGCTGGACCTGAATCAATGGTGTTAAACTGTTGTAAAAACTGCAAACATCTTACTAGGGTGTTAAAAAATAATGATTCATGAAGTAATCCTTCTGCTCTACTCAACACTGGTAAGATCTTAATTTAGCATCATAGCAGTTCTGGATATTGTGCTCTGCGAAGTACGTAGACAAGCTGGAGAAAGTTCAGAAAGGTTGAAAAGGAACTAAAAATCATGAAAAGGAACTAAAAAGATTCATTTAATAGTAGATTTTGAGCTTCTGTGTCTACAGAGGACACCCAGGGAAGACCTAGTAGCAGATTTGAGATATGTAGAATTTGGAGAGGGAAAGAAAATGAGAAATTATCTTTCCTCTTTGTCCATGATATGTTGAATTAAAAGTAGTGGGCTGGGAAAATGCAATTACTAGAAGGATGCTTCTGATTAGCCACTGGGAAAAACTTTGTAACAGTTTTAGCAGTGGACTATGTGATGTCCATGTGATGTTTCAATGGTTCATGAGTTGCCATTATGATGAGAGTGATTTTTATATATATTTGTTCATTAATGTCAGAGAATACAGATAGCAGCATTCTAATGGAATCACAGAATTGTCAGAGTTGGAAGGGACCTCTAGAGATCCTCTAGTCCAACTCTCCTGCTGCAGCAGAATTACCTAGAGCATGTTACTGAGGACTGCATCCAGGCGGGTCTTGAAGATCTCCAGAGGAGGGGACTCCACAACCTCCCTGGGCAGCCTCTTCCAGTGCTCTGTCACCCTCACCGGAAAGATGATTTTTCTCATATTTGAATGGAATTTCCTATGTTCCAGCTTGTGCTGATTGCTCCTCACCCTGTCACTGGGAACCACTAGAAAGAGTCCAGTTCCATCCTCCTTCAACCCACTCTTCAGATACTTATAAACATTAACAAGGTCTCTCCTCAGCCTTCTCTTCTCCAGGCTAAAGAGCCCCAGCTCTCTCAGCCTTTCCTCATAAGGGAGATGCGCTAATCCCTTAATGATCTTTGTTGCCCTGGACTCTCTCCTGTAGTCCACAGTCGCTCTTGAACTGGGGAGCCCAGAACTGGATGCAGTATTGCAGTTGTGGCCTCACTGTTTCAGAGTAGAGGGGGAGAATGACCTCCCTCGACCCACTTACTGGCCACACTCTTCCCTGTGCAGTCCAGGATTCCATTGGCCCTCTTGGCAACAAGGGCACATTGCTGGCTCATGGATAGTTTACTACCTACCAGGACCCCCAGATCCTTTTCCTCATAAGTGCTTTCCAGCAGGTCCATCCCTAACCTATACTGGCATCTGGCATTCTTCCTCCTCAGGTGCAGGACCCTACACTTGCCCTTGTTGAACCTCATTAAGTTCTTCTCTGCCCAGCTCTCTGTCCAAGTGGCACAGCCCTCTGGAGTGTCAGCCAGCCCTCCCAGCCCTTCTCAGCATGCTGTAATTCTGAAGATAATGCTGTGAAACGCCAGTGACAGGATCTTGTGGCCTAGCAGAGAGAAAAAGAAACTATTTTCTGGGAACAAATAAAATTGCATTTTATTTTAAAATAAAAACTCATCTGTTAAGAGGGCTTTGGTAGATCATTTCTTTGTGCCTCAGTTTGCTCATCTGTGAAATCAGCTTTAAGATGCTGATATTTTTTATAAAATAGCTTTCCAAAATATTTCTTGACTTAAGGATAGTAAGAGAGAGATATTGCTTGCCTACCCCAATTCATCCCCTCATCCTTTCCTCCCTGAAAGCCCTCCAGTTCTTTCTTCTCTTCTTATCCCTGCTCTCCTTCACTTCAGCGACCATTTCAACGCTACCAAAATATTCAATTTTGTCAGTCCATAAATTTGTAAGGCAACAATATGCAGTGTTACTTCTTGTTGAAAAGCCCAGAATCAACTTCATATTTACTGACATATTTAATGCGAGGGCAGGCTATGAAGACTGAGAGTTAAATCCACTTTTGTTCTTGGGAGCAAGGTTCACTGCTGCGATCTGTACTCTTCCCTCCTTCCGCTGCCTGTTTCTCCTCTCACTGGCTAGAACAACAAACCAGCCTTTTCCATCCTGCTTGAACAGGCATTACCATGTGTCCCTTTTCTACTTTCCGGCCCAGGACCATTTTATCTCTTCCCATTATCAGGCTCTGGACTGCCAGGACTATGAGCAGTAAAGGCAACCTTTTGCATTTTCAGCTTTTGTCTCAGTGTTTCCTTCCCGAGCATCATCTCTTTGTGCTTAAGCCATGTACATGACCTTATATTAAGCTGCTATTAATGGCACTTTCATGAACATGCTGACTACACAGTACAAGTTTTTTGGTTGTTTTGTGCAGGTTTGATACTCAGGTACAGACTTTTTCAAATATTCAAGTGAAGAGAACATAGATATTCTAGGTTTGCAACCTCCCCTTTTGCTATTCCCTGGTCTGCCTGCCCAAAAAATTACAAGCCTGTCTTAAGGGAGCAGCAGAAAACGGTGCCTTCAACTTCCTTTCTACACAGCATCTAAGGGCTAACATTGGCATCATTGTCTAGAAAGGGTGGGAGGATAGAGTGTCTAGCAGTGACTCAGTATATTCCTCATGCCTTTTTTTCAAATGAATGGTTTGTCTGTAACTAAAATGGGAGCTATAGGTACTTACGGGGGGGTGTGCATACGTTGGCAAACATGAATTTTTCTGCAAATGCTGCAAAACTTCCACCATATGAGAAAGAGAGGTGCAAATACTGACTGCTTTCTAATACACCTTTGTGCTCAGTCCTAGCATTATGAGGAGTACTGAAGCCCCTAACCTTTATATGGGAGTTATTTATGAAAACTTTAATAGGGCATCCGTGTATATATATGTCAGGGAGGGACTCCAGTACAAATCGTTCTGGAGAATGACATGCAGATCCTGTTTAAAAGGCGTTTAGAGCAGCTCACAAGTAGTAGCGTTAGGATCAAGAGTAGATTGCAAGTAAGAATTTGAGGTGGAGGCTGTTTCCTACTTTCTTACTCTTTCTTCATCGTATGAAACTTCCCAGCTTCTCTAAGGGCAAGTCAGTCTTCCCTTGATATGTTTTCCAAACCGTGTACCATATGATTACTGTTTTAAAGTTAATTCAAGGTAAAACATTCTGGTATATGTATTTTTGAGTCCTAAAACCTCTGGTAATTAGCATCCAAAGATGTCCACATGCCTTAACTGAAATGCTTGTTTCCCTTGGCTGGTATCAGCCAAGAGATTTATTTTTTCGTTCAATATTTTATATGCACTCATGAGATTGTTTCTCTTGATGCCAGGTCTTCTGCTCTAGTATGATTTTCCTTTTTTTTTTTTTTCCCAATTTAAAAATGTTTCCATGTTAATTCAACTTTAGGCATAGGTAACTAATAAGTAATCCAAAAGAAGTACTACTGGGTCTGTATTGTTTTCTCCCTCACCTCAATATTAATGGGCCTATAACCCAAGAAGTTAAGGCTTTTGAAGGTAAACTAAGCAAATAAAAAATTGGAGCAAAGGGATGTATGTTGTAAAATGCTACATATTTGAGCATTTGTCCATGTCTTTTGACATCTAGAAATTACAGATATTTATAGATTTTTAAATTAAGACAACTATTTGAAAAATTGAGTACAATACTTGATAGTTAAACTGTATCTATAATTTCCTACAAGTGTTTAAAGTATTTGATTGTTTACGTTTTGGAGGAAAAAGAGAAAGTGGAAAGGGCTATAGAATGATGGAAGTTGTTTCATAGCCTGTCTTAATAAATGTGACGATCAAATATGAGGATTTTTGGAAACAGAGATAAGCAATACTAGCCTGAAGGCTGAACTTAATGTCAAAGAGGGTGTTCATGCAAAGTAAAACAGTGTATCTAGTAAACTAGAGAAATACCATCTTTGGAGAAAAAAATCTCTAAAGATTTTATGCCACTTTTAACAGACAACAACAAAAAAGCCCTGGCTGCACCTCAGGATATGATCAGTCTTTTTGAACTGAATTTGTTCAGTGCTTTTTTGTTCTTCAGCGCTGTCTGCAAGCATTCCCCATCTCAGTCATAAGGCTTGGAGTTTGGCAGTTTTATTTCTTTGTTATATTTTCATCATGTGAGATAAAAAGTCACAGATGAGTGATATAATGGAAACAAATGTTACCTGTGTCTGAGCAGGAAGAAAAAAGCCCTCAGTTGCACCGAGTCTGTGCTCTTATTCTTTCATAAAATTGTTTGAAATTTTTTTGGAAATCATAGGTGGTTTTTTTTTTCCTTCTCTGCTCCGCCAAACAGCCGCTCTACCTGAAATGAAGTTCAGTAGCTACCTTAGGAATAGCATTTCTCAGGATAGCTGAGGTTGAGACTATTGTAGGAATGATATCTTCAGACTCTGTGGGAGGGGATGAAGGCTGCATCACTCTGGAGTAGCCCCTGGAGGTTAGCTTAGAGCAGCAGTACAGCTTTGGAGGAAGCTGTCAGCCCTCTGGGCTACAGGGATCTGCTGTTTTTAATAAGTACATTGCACAAGACAGTACCCACAAGTTAAAGTGTATTTTCTCACAAGAAAGTATTTTTTTAACATACTGATTAATAAGTCCAAAGCTGCATGGCTAATTTTTGAGGAATATAGAGTGTTCAAAATATCAAACAGTCCTAGATATTTTAAGTGTGAATGGAGCCTAAATAATATGTGTGCTACAGATGGGCAGTTTGGCTTGTCCCTTGCTCAGAGATTTGAATTTGAGCTCTAATTTGTTTTTAGCGGTTCTGAAGGAGTTAGATAGAGATAAGAAGATCATTTCATTCTATTCAACAGTGGTTCTTCAGCTGCATACTGTTTCAGTTGATTAGTCAATGTTGTCAACATACTCATTATTGTGGGGAACTGAGAGGAGATGTAAAAAAAAAATAGGGGCTATCAGTAAGTCTGCATTTTCTAGATATCACAATGCCATATAGATTGCAATAAATTCCTTTTCAAAATGCAGAGTGCAGCAGATTTTGAGGTTGTTGTATACAAGTTGTACTTTCATTTCTTGCTTTAGTATGTGATAATGGCAAACAGTTCATATATCTCATGTTTTTTCAAGTTTATATGTTATCAGCATATTTATTAAGCAAAATTCTTATGTTCATGACCAGCAACTGAGTGAGCTAAGTCAGAGAATACTTTAAATATGACATGATGTGACAAAGAGTAACTTCTATTTTCTTTTGCATATTTTTCATTATTATAATATCTTGTAAATCTGATGTTCATAGGCACAATTAGCTTACCTGCTCAATGAATTTAGGCAGTCATAATTGAAAAATCCTGAAGAATGTCATTGACAAGCAAGTCTAAAATAAGACTGCAGGATTGCCTAGCTTTTTATTTCCAAAGAAATGCATGTTGGCCAGAAATGAAGGATGAAGTTCGGGTTGTCCTAAAGTTATTATGAGTGGGAGATTATACAGACATATATGGTAGTGATGAACAGAGATCAGAGAGACCAGAACATCAAGGGGAAGGAGAAAGGGGAATTAAGAGATCAAAGATTGTAGAGAAACTGAAGGGAGAGTTGGCTTTGTCTTCTCTGCCAAAAAAGGTGTGGGTTTTGTAGTGAAAAAACTGTCAGTAACATTAGTGATTTTGTTGTAGAAGGTAACAAAAGCTCTGTAGCTTTTACTCCACTGTAGCTGAAAAAGTTAAACTGCTGAAGTGAACTGTAACACCTCTGTGCTTTGTCTTCCTTTTTACTTAACAGCAAGATAATTTCTAATGAATGAGCAGTGAAAAAAACCTACTCTTTCTCTTTTTTATTTCATTGAACACTATTCAGAGAAGAAAAGCCTAACAATGAAGAGCAGCCTAACTTGGACAAAAATAAGGGAGTCCGACTTTCATGCTAAGCAACATTTCATACCACAAGAAGGACTCAGACTATCAGAAAAGCACACAGAGAGTAATATCTGGAGAGGATAAGGCACTGTGGGTTATACACTGTGAGACAGAAATTTATTTCCCTCTTTGCCACCAATTTGCTTTGTAAATGTTGAAAACTCACTTTTCCTCTCTGACATGTTTTTGTCTTGTTTCTTAAATAATCACAAAAAGCACAGTTATTCATTAATTCTTCTCTTAATCTTTCATTATTCAAGAAAAGAGCTTACTGAAACCTAAGGTCAGATCTCTTTAATACTGGCTATTTATAATTAGGCAGTGAAAGCCATACCTAAATATTTAAAGCAGTTTGAGATGTTGATTACCCATAACTCCCAATGGAAATATACACTCTATTTATAAGAAGCCTAGGGAGAGAATGCAATTTGTGTGGTTTTGGAGGTTTTGAAAGATTATAATAGAAAATTGTCTGTCCAGAATGGTTCAGGTACAGTTGATTCTGATCAGAAATATTATTCTAGGACCATTTGTTTATTATTTTGCACTTCTTGGATTTTAGTCAAAGACGTGGCATTAAATGTCTAAAGGTACTAGTCTGGTTTTAAAGACACTTTCCACAAATTATAGCTTTTATGTACGTTCTCATATAAAATTAACTGATATTTTGAGAAAGCTTGTCTACGATTCCCCCCATCTCATCAGTAGTAGACAAGGCTTTGTCAGAAAGCTTTGTATAAAGAAGAGTCTGAGAGCATGCTTATGCTGGGTAATATCCTAAATTTCCTGTATCATACAAGTTTCTGTAGAAGGAATTTGCACAACAGGAGTATTTGTATGAGAGATCCAGCAAAAGCAGAATTTCTCATGCATGAGTTACATTAGAAACAGTTACTTCAGTGGGGTGAATTATTTTTGTTAAATTTTCATTTATAAATGTGTACTGAAAGCTAGTATTTCTGCCATCAGGTTCTCATTACTTTCTAGAGAATGTAGTATATAATTCTAATTTTTAGTCCCTGAAAATTATTAAGAAAAAATATCCTCACACCCAAGATTAAAAGACAATAATAATACAGGCAAATTGCAATACCTTTATTTTCTGGTCTTCAGGATAGTCCTCATAGTATCCTCTTAAACTCACAGCAAAAGAATAATTTTTTAATAGAGTTAATTCTCCTCAAGGATTATGTGTTTAACAGATGTCTACTGTATACCTTATCTAGGGAGTTGATTCTTTGTTTAGTATAAGTAGCATTGGGATCACAGTAAAAGAGGCGGCTAGCTGCCTTTGCTGTCTGCAGACTAGATTGCCTTAAGAGACATTGAGACCAGTAGAGAAAAAAGAAATTACACTGATCCAATAGATATACTGCTGAGAGATTTCTATTATATTCTTACCTCAGACATTGTGCCACCATTAAATTCACACTTTCAGGCCCTGGGAATCAGGTCAGCATGACAGCGAAGTTTGGCTAAAATGAATCTGCTATATTAGTTTTTGTGAAAATGATTAAGCTCTGCAGGTTCAAGATCACTACTATTTTTCAAGCAGTCATTGTTTCAAAGCTAGGCAAATAAACCCTAATATAAAAATAGAAAATGATAGGGAGCCAGACAAAGATGAAATTGGGTAGCAGAGTAAACAAACTACCTGAGTACATGATCTCAAGTAGAAAACAACACAGAGTCATTCATTTGGCACAGCTGAAAATCAGCTGGCAGGCAAATATTTTTTTTAAAGTATTTTAAGCAGACTGCCCATCAAATAAGCATAATTATAATCAAAATTCTTACAACGTTCTCAAAATTCCTAAAGGCAATCAGCTCCACTCAAATTAGTAACTTGGATAAATCACCATTAATTAGCTAATATAAGCCAGCAGGTGGTTTTGAGCCCAGAGAGATTCCCTGGTTATTTAAATTATGTATACTATACCACGCCAAAGATGGAGTAAGTGAAAGGGGAACAACAGGCACAAGTCTGGTTAAAAAAAAAAAAAAAAAAAAAAGACCAAAAAAACACACCACCTAAAAGAACCCAAAATTGTTTAGGCGTGATGCTCAGCTAAAGCCTTCTCCAACTGTACATCCTACCCAAAGGAATACAAGGCGGCTTTGACCCTCAGCTCAGATGATATAATCCAGGATTGTTCTGCACAGTTCCTATTTCAACACTGAAATATATGCAGGAAACGAAATCTGCACTGGGAGCTTCCTTGAATAGTTTTGATCTAAAGTTATAGTGGTTACTGGAAGGAGGGACATAGGAGTGACTATATTTTATAAAAATGCATCATTGAAGCCACAAGGGTAGCCTTGTCAGCACACGCATTAATCACAAGAACAGGGGGCAGTCCTTTTTGTGAGCTTGTAGTAGGCATTTCCTATAAATAAACAAAATAAAAATGACATCATTTTAATAGATTAATGTCCAATCTTTTGTGACCAATGCTTAGTTGTGGGCAGTTAGGGACTAAAATGGACACTTTTACATCAGTACAGCAGAAGAAAATTAGAATTTTTTTAAATACTGGTACAGATGACTTCATGAGATCCAGAGATGTGACTCAAATCTGCATTCAAATCTACTGGTTTGAAATAATTTCTATTTGCATGTTGTGTTATCCTAAAAGTCCCCAGGTCTGCCATAAAATTTTGTCATAAGTTACTGCCACCCATAAGACTTACGCTTGGTGATTGTACAAAAATTGAGGCTCAACTATATTTTATAGTCTTTGATTGAAGCTAATGACGTTGTGTGGGAGAAAACAGCAAGATCAATCCAGATCCTTGTATTTGTATATGTATTGATACCATCTCTGAAAGTCTGGACTGTGATTCAGTAACAGTACTTTAAAGGAATAAAAAAACTTGCCAGTTTTTACTGAACGATGTGCAGGTCTGCTAGTAATATTTAATCCCAATGCGTGCTCTTGGATCATCCATGCTTTTCACATTAATCAACTCAGTGTAATGCTCTGTTTACAAAGAACTGAGATTGCATATTGCATTGTATTACTGCCTCTGTGTCTGGCAGACTCATTGCTGGCACGTACTTCATGCTGGGTGGTGTATTTTGATCAACTTGTTTTCATACATTTATGCAAGTTTTCTAGTCTATCACTTTTTTACAGTGTAAATGTTAAATGTATTATAAACATATTATCCTCCAAGAACTATTTAATATTTCGATTCAAATACAAGTTTCTATAAATTAAGCCAGAAAGAATAGCATAACAAGAAAGATTTTTTCATTGCCGTATTATAACCCAGATCCTGCAGTCCTTATCATTTTGCTTAACAGAGAAAGCATGAATCATAGAATGGTTAGAATTGGAAGGGAACTTAAAAATCATCAAGTTCCAACCCCCCTGCCATGGCCAGGGACACCTCCCACTAGACCAGGATGCTCAAAGCCCCATCCAGCCTGACCTTAAACGCTTCCAGGGATGGGGCATCCACAACTTCCATGAGCAACCTGTTCCAGTGTGTCAACACCCTCATAGGAAAGAATTTCTTTCTATTGTCTAATCTAAATCTCCACTCTGTCAATTTAAAGCCGTTACCCTTTGTTTTGTCATTACACTCCCTGACAAGGAGTCCCTCTCCAGCTCTCCTGTAGGCTCCCTTCAGATACTGGAAGGCTGCTATAAGGTCTCCCTGGAGCCTTCTCTTCTCCAGGCTGAACAAGCACAGCTCTCTCAGCCAGTCTTCATAGGAGAGGTGCTCTAGCCCTCTGATCCTCTTAGTGGCCCTTCGCTGGACCCATTCCAACAGGACCATGTCCTTTCTATGTTCAGGACCCCAGAGCTGGACACAGTACGCCAGGTGGGGTCTCGCAAGCATAGAGTAGAGGGGTAGAATCGCCTCCCTTGACCTGCTGGTCGTGCTTCTTTTGATGCGATCGGCTTTCTGGGCTGCCAGTTTGCACTGCTGGCTCATGTGGAGCTTCTCACCCATGAGCACTCCCAAGTCCTTCTCCCCAGGGCTGCTTTCCAGCCATTCTCCACCCAACCTGTATTTGTGCCTGGGATTGCCACATCCCAGGTGCAGGAACCTGCACTTGGCTTGGTTGAACTTCATGCAATTTGCAGTAGCCCACAAGCCTCTACCTACCTAAGTCCTCCCCACTTCCACAATAAATACTTAGGAATTGAGTTATCCCACATAAACAGGCAGTCAAGGTAGTTCCTGAATTATTTGAACAGTGTAGCACTGTCAAGGCTCAAGATGTGTTGCAAAGTACTGTGCAGTTTTCATACCAGCGTTTCAATTGAAAAGCACTATTCTGTGGATTATTTCCCATGGCCTAATAGACCAATGCTTCCTTTGTGGATCAAAGTTCCTCACAAAAGGGGACAATAGATACCTGATAATTGAAAGCATTTAAGATAGGTGCACATTTTCAACTTTACAGCTGTTGACAGAGATTCTTAAAAGACAATTCAAACAAGAGCTTTATTAATTTTCCTGTGGGCTTCTTTACCCATCACCAGTCTCCATAGTCACTCTGCCAGCGTGTGAGTGTGTGTGTGCGTGCAAAGACCTGGACAGCACAGGAGTTCACCAAATTGGAGGGCAATTTTTCCTCATTTTTAAAAGGTTTCCTCATTTTTAAAAGGTTTTCTCAACCTTTGCTCTAGCCTTTCTTTCTTCCACTGAAAAATAATAGAGTTAGGGCATAAACAATTATTTCAGAATGTATCTCAGTCAAATGTGAAATATGTAAAAATTATAACAACCATAACTAATTCAGTAGGCAAAATTAATTCCATGTGTACACAAAAGTAATATCACTAGGTTTGTTTAAAAAAAGTGTCCTGCATTGCATTTTAAGCTACCTTAAAAATTCTGTTTTTCTGGGCATGATATAGAAGTGTACAACTGTTCAGGGAAAAAAAAAAAAGCAGACTTGTTGCCCACACATGCAACAGTGCCCTTTGATATCTTTTTTTGGACTTTGTAATAATGCTGTGACTACTGCTGTTCACAAATATTTTATTTATAAAAACTATCCTCCCACAGGGCTGCTGCAGATGATCTGCAAGCTGAAGACTAGCCGGTAAACTCCACTCGCTCTAGAAAATAGTGCTTCTGATTTTAAATATCATTCTTTGGGTTGGAAATTTTAGTAACTAGTAGTGCACTCCCAATTTCAGCATACACTAAAGTATTATCTTGAGATAATAGTTTAATGCCCAGTCTTTCTATGACAATGCTATTGTACTATATTGTTGATAAAAAATGTAGAAAAACATGGAAACAGCATGCCTTTATATCAGCAGAACAGGTAGAATTAGTGTTATATTTGCAAGCAAAAATAGTCTTTTGATGTATTGGAAAGATCAGTGCTCGAAAACCATCATTTATTAGTAGCTTTTGAATGGAAGCCAAATAGATGTTAATGTTCAGAAAATGCCAAGTGTAATAGAATGAGTTTTAGTGGCCCAAAGTAGGAAATCTAGAGAGCCATGAAAACCCTGGGATAGTGTATAGCAGAGGTTAAGTTAAGCCTGGTTTCACAGAGAAAACAATTGGAATAGTTCCCTTGTAGGTGTTTAAACCTTCTCTAATCTCCACAATTAGAGATCACGCTTTTCTAATAGTAACATGATATACTGAAAAAAATGACTGTAGTAAGCCAGTAAGGTGCTCATGAAAATACATATATGTCTTTATATCTCGTCATCAATCATCTTTCTATCAAGCTGAAGCTGGCAACCTCTCTCTCCATAAAAGACTTTTCCACATGTGCATTAATTTGCATTTATCAAAATTGAATTTTATTGGATGCTTCATTCCCCACTCACAAAATGTTTTTACGTTCTTTACAGTTTTGATTTTGACTACCTTGTGTAATTTTGTATCAGTAGATTCTGTCACTTTGCTGTTCACTAACATTTTTTGTTCCTTTTTTTAATGTTTACCTGTACAAATTCTGTCTTAGATCCCTGTTGAATTCACTACTGATCTGTCTTCATAGTGAAAATCAATTCAACTATTCTTACCTTTATTTCCTACCTTTAACTAGTTATTAGTCCAGAGAAGCTCTCTGAAGCATTGTGGGAATCTAATCAACCAGGTAATTTTCATCCAGATCCTCATGCATTCCTCAAAAGAACAATAATCTCATGAGACTTCTACAAAAGCTATCTTGATTTCCTTTCCTCATTATAACATTTTAATTCGCTTATCTATTGTTACATTCTTTATTAGATTTGTAGTGTATTTACCTGTTATAGAAATCAGATTTTTACCAGTCTCACCTTCCATGGAACGTTCTTCTTTGTAATAAATATCCTGATTAGCACTTCATATTGTTCTTGTATTGAGGCTGATTTAAGCAATACCTATGTACGTGCCCTTTAAACCTCTTGAGCAAATACCACTTTCTTGGGTGATTCATTTCTTAGTTTGTTCTAATCCTCCTCCAACGATGTTTCAATTTGGAACTGTTCCTCTCACTCTTACCTAGAAAATAATGATGCTGATGTAGATCTCTGCTGGAGGTCTTCCTTAGTGACCACCATCCCAAGGATATTTATTTCGCCTTTCTGCTGATATCTTTTATTCTCTGAGTTCTCTTTTAATTTATTTTTTTTTTTGAGAGGTGGGGCATGTCTGGGAAAGAAATTTAAAAAGAAGCATGCAGTTATGCTTTTTCCCATTATTTTATTCACAGAATCTTCATGGTTGGAAGGGATCTTTGAGCCTGAAGTGCCACATCTACATGTGTCTTAAATACTTCCAGGGATGGTGACTCCACAACCTCCCTGGACAGGATGTTCCAGTGCCTGACCACTGTCTCAGTAAAGTAATTCTTCCTAATACCCAGTCTAAACCTCCCCTGCTGCATTTTCATACCATTTCCTCTGGTCCTGTCATTATTCACTTGGGAGAAGAGGCCAGCACCCACCTCTCTACAACCTCCTTTCAGGTAGTTGTAGAGGGCAATGAGGTCTTCCCTCAGCCTTCTCTTGTCCAAACTAAACATGCCGAGTTCCCTCAGCCTCTCTTCATATGACTAGACCTCTAACCATCTTGGTAGCTCTCCTCTGGACACGCTCCAGCACTTCAATGTCCTTGTTGTAGTGAGGGGCCCAGAACTGAACACAGTACTCAAGGTGAGGCCTCACCAGTGCCAACTACAGAGGCACAATCGCTTCTCTACTCCTTCTGCCCACGCTATTCCTGATACAGGCCAGGATGCTATTGGCCTTTTTGGCTGCCTGGGCACACTGCTGGCTCACGTTAAACCAGCTGTCGACCAACACCCCCAGGTCCTTTTCTGCTGGGCAACTCTCCAGCCATTGTAAGGACACAAATAGAAATAGGAAAACAGTGCAGGCTATGGATATGTGGTACCTGAAATTGTTGCTTTGTTATCTTTGGGCAGTCCTCATAAAATAAAGCAATGGAATAAGTTGTATTTTTATGGCTATACTCTGAAATCTTTCAGCTTTTCTATTTGAGAAAGTTGTCTCCAATATCTTGGCAATTTAAAAGCTAACATAAGAATTTAGTTTAAAAACAGGTAGCCATCAGCTATTTGTAGGTGCCATGAGGGTGTCAAGTTGATGTTCTTGGGTTGTAACAGGGAGCAGGTTTCTGTGTCAGTGGCAAATAAGCAGAATATAGAGTGATTGCAAAACAGCTACATTCTCCTGTGCTATGCAAGAGAATTTCTGACAGGCATGTCAAACTACAGAGGCCCTGATTCTGCTTTTAAGAGCTATATGTTAGAGACATCCATACCTTCCTTCTTCCATGTTGAAAAGTTCAGGGGAAGCTTCCACAGTAACCAGTGGCAGAATACAACCTTATATGGTAACTAAACTTTTAGTGACTTACTGTTTTTCCACTGTGTTTCATACAACTCATTAGTTGTATGAAACAAAAAAAAAAAAAAGCTCTGTTGTTCACAACCTTTTCTACTCTCTTCCTTCATCCTTCTTTTCACATTTTTGCTTTCTTTGGGGCTGTCTTCCATCTTTTCCCTGCATTTCTTTGCTCACAGGAAATTTGGTCTTCATGCCTAGTTCTTTTCTCACAGCACTAGTTAAATAATCAGAGAGGAAGTTTAGCTTAATAGCAAAGTATTGTTATTTGAATTTAGAGATAACATCCGAACGAAACTGGGATTGGAAGAAGCAGCTTACATCTCAAGGGACATGGCTTTCTGTTGCCTGCTGACTTAGGCAAATACCACTGCATTAGATATTCATCAGTCAATGGAGCAAAAATTTTAACCTGGTTGGGGAAACAAATGGAGGGAACAGTTCAGTGAAGCTATCGTAGAAGTCTTTGAGTACTTGAGAGAAAGGGGGAGAGAGTAAGAATTTGGAATACATGAATGTAGTGAAACAATAGAAAGCATCAGAACTCAAAGAAGCAAATATATGTATCTTCTAAGAGTTTTACCTGGTCACCCAAAAAGTAGGGGGCAGGGATTTGAAAGAAATGAAAAATTCAATTTATGATCCTTTCATTTCTTTTTTTTTTT
>VXBJ01004310.1:981436-1004712 GCA_013400055.1 Nycticryphes semicollaris
TTTTTTGTAGCAGTTGCATTGCTGGATTTTCTCTGCTTCACTGGCTTCAGTTTCTGTACACAGAAGATACCTTTGGCTAAGCTCTTGGAAGGCAGTTTCCCAGGCAAAAATCCCTACTTTATAGAAGCCTCAGATGATGAGCAGTTTGTGAGACACCAGCCAGAGTAGTCACTGGAGATGCTGCAATAAAGAAGTCTCAGCTATGAAAAAGTACTCTTACGTATAATTATAGAAGAGTAGGTAAGCCTTTAGAGGCCAGAAAACAGCAGAACCAAACCATAACATGAAGATCCACAGAGCAGGAAACTCTCACCGTAATTATGTAGAGAACTCATGTCAAAATACAGAGATAAAAGCAAAAAGAACTAAACCAGAGATACTTCTAACCAGAGCAGTTAGATAGTATATTTGAAACTTCCTATGGTGGGGGGGAGGGAAGAGGAAGTGTTTAAGTCATCTGAGCTTTCCAGCTTTCCCTCCCTTTGGGACACCTTTGAGGGACCTGAATTTCAGAGAAAGGGGTGCTAAACACTCTCTGACAACCAGATCCTTTGAAGACACATCAAGCTGCATATTCAGAAATAAATATAATGTGCTACCAGTGATTTAAATCCTGAGCTCCTCTGCTCAGTGACATATTTTGCTCAATACGTAGAGGATGGCGTTTACAAAATGCAGTTACAAGCTGTCCTGCTATCCTGTCCTGCAGTTTTTAATGATGCCTTTATAACAAATATTTAACAGACTTAATGCAGTATGTCTATATAAGTAAAGGATAAGGTATGAGGTTTTATGGGTAGCCATGCAAGAAAGTTGTATAGTAAGTCAATAAGTAGGCTCTCAAGCAGAGTACCTAAAATTTTTGCAGGACAAGGACTGTAGTGATTTGTGGGAAGACAGGAAGAATTTTTCAGTGTACTAATTTGGGCATGAATTGGCCTTAGAATCATCACTATGTCTGAAATCCGTGTTTTCACATCTACTGTATTCAAATTATTCACTGAGCACCTGATATACCTTTCTTTGCTTTAAAATGAATGTAATGATGGTAATTCTGTGCACAAATCAGGAACAAATGTGCTGCCGCTTTTATTATCATTATGTTGTCTGAAACATCAGTCCACCTACTGCTTCTTTGCCCTTTGCCATTAGGTTAGATTTCATTCATAACTCTAAAGATGTGTGTTAAAAACTTCTGTGCATATATCATTAAGATATAGGCTTTTTTTTTTTTTTTAAATTCTATAGGAATATCTTTTAAAATGCTGGCAAAAGTTCTCCAGGACTATAAAATACCACTTCTCTGAGCAGTATAAGGATTTCCTTTCAAAAGGATTCCGAAGTGGGTTTTGGGCTCAATCTTTAGCAGTGGCTCGTGGTTCTCAGCAGAGATAGAGGTAGTGGAAGTGGTTTTATACTGCTTGTATGTTCTCTCTTCATCCAACTCCTCAGGGTAGCCAAGGGCTTCTGCCAAAAGAGTGAGCAGCTCAGAACTTTGTTGTCTCTGGAAGTTTCCCCGGAGCTTGTTCTGTCTTTAGGAGACAGCAAGCAGGTTCCAGTTGTGATCTTTATTCTGCATCTCGGTGGGAGGTGAAGGAAAGGAAACCCTTCTCTGGGCCTCCTGGGAATTCTTTGCACTGTGGAAACCTTAACCAGCTGGGTAGATGCTCAGCCTGTTTAGTGTTGCTGGAAAACTGGGTTTCAAGATACTGAATCTGAAACATTATTTCCTTAATTTCTCCCCACCTTGGGTTGAAGTACAGACAGAGATAAGATGCTGTATTGAAACTTTAATAGTTTGGGTTTCATATAAAATTTGTTGATAGTAAAGGTAAAACTAAAAACTGTCTGCTCTTTTGTTTTAAGTTTTTTCATGTTTGAAACTATCTTCTTGATGACTGTTTTTCAAAGATGATTTTTGTGACAGAATTTTTGTGATGTATCTCAATCTTCCAGATACACATAAAGCACCATGTCATATTTTGGCCTTGAGAAAATCTCCTTTTTCTACCTACAGTCAACAATCAGACCTGATAGAACTATTATTTAAAGTTGATACTCAACAAATGGTTTGTGCAAAAGGTACTGCTATACTATATTGTCTAGACTAGTGTATAATTTTCACAATGAACAGAACTGAAAAATGTAAGATCAAGAGAGATCTCCATTGTTGTACAAATGTCTGGCACATGCCCAAACTAGGTGAAGGAGCAAGACTAATTTGTCTGAAGACTGGTGAATATGAATAAGCAAACAATGGAAGTTATTAGGCAGGGGAAAATTCATATTCTCATTAGGTTTTCTTATCAAATCAGAAAAACCTTGCACTTTCCTTATTGTACCATAGTGTGAGTAGGCTTTTTAAAAGCATATAAAATGAAGTCTGCTTCTTATTCATAAACTTACCCATCTGTGAAGCCTTTATTCAGAGAAACCTACCTGCTCAAATACTTGCTTCATTAAAAGCTCCCATTTGTACTCATAAAGACTCATTCATTGCCCTGAATAATATATACGATATACCAAAAAGAGAACTAACTCTCTCTTTTACAACCTAAATTAAACAACTTTGTCTAATAAAAGAAGCACTGTCTCATTTCTAACTAGGCCATAAGCCCTAAGGGTCTTTTATGTGTGCATTTATTTATTTATTTTTGCCAAATTGTCCTACAAGGATCTGAAAGCTAAGTGAACCGAGCTGCCTAAATCGTTTCTCTGTTTCTGCATGCTTAGAAAGACTGAAGCCAGTGTGGGCACAATTGCATTGAAGCAAATACTCGCCCATTAACTTATTTTAGAATGATGAACTCCTGTCCTTTTCTCGGTCCCACCTTCTAACCTTTCTAATCTTGAGAGTTCATCTCTATTATATGTGGCTCTTACAAATGCCCATGATTAATAACTACTGTGATTCATTAGCCTGTGTTGTTGGTATTGTTTCCCCAATGGGAGCATTTGCTATCTAAGGATAGTCCGTGATTACTCTGCCTTGTGGAACAGTAAGATGCTTTCAATCTAATGCGCTGTCCATGTTTTAGCATAAAATAATATTAAGGCATCCACATAATGGAACCGTCTGAAGATCCATTTTATTAAGCACTGAAAGAAAATGTGTGTGTGTTTGTATGTGCAAGGGAACCATAATCAGCAAATCTTTTTCACCAGAAACATAATTTCAGTTAGGGTTTCACATAAAGACGCAGCTATTTTGAGGTATAGTTCTTTGTATTTGAGGTTGAAAAAATACTCTGTAGCCAATATCTTACCTGGCACAATTAACTTACTCAAATTATATACAGCCTATTCCAAGTATGAAAAATAGGAAACAGAGGTAGATTTATTGTATTTATTCCATTTTGTGGGTATTTATTTTAAATGCAATCTACCTTCAAGTACAAAGCTGTAGTGCTCTTAAAAGATTACTGTTTCAAGTTACTTCACGTACCTAAACAGAGCATGTAACCTTTTTACATTATATGATCAACTTTTTGACAGTGCAGGGCCAGCACAGCTAATGGAATAATAGCCTGCAGGGTCCAGCTAAATGATATACGAATATAATCAACCTTTGTGATGACTATTCAAAAATAATCCCTTTAGCTTTCAACTACAACATATATTTCAACCAGGCAAAGCCATATGAAGAAAATCTCTGCAGACTCCACTGATACAATATGGCCTTCATATCCCCACAGTGTGTACGCTGCTCACAGTGAGTTTTAAATTTAAGGTAATGGCTACTGTATATTCATGTGAGCATAGAACAATACCTTTGATTTGTTGGAGAAATGTTACATTAGCTACCAAGGGCCCTATTCAGTAAACTTTGACACAACCCTTATATATGGTTTACTGCTTGTTCTAAATGGAATATGCCAGATAAAAATGCTTTGCATGCCCAAATTATACAAATTCATTAATCTTTATATTCATAAAACCTCCAAGTACAACTGCCTCCACTCCAAGTGAACCTAGGCAGGATACATGGCTAAACATGTAGGCCCAATCTGCTTCTAAGAAAGCATCGCATCAGTTTTCATTTATGAAGACACAAAAGAAGTAGGAAGATCTTCAAGTGTGGGACATGCCTGGTGTTGGCAGTCACATTAGTTGCTGCTGTATCTTAATTCCAGCTTCATTACAACATTCTGCAGATGATATAACTTAAAACAGCTGGACGACCTTTAAAAATGCAAGGAATTTTTAAATTACAATAATGGGTATATCTTATCAGCTGCCTTATGCCATCTTGATACAATCCTGCCAAATCATGGGGAGAGTATAAAGAATATGGTGAGATAGTCTTGCTTTCTCTCTCCCTTTTGTGACAAAAGTACTGGGTTGGCTAACAGTGAGCCTGAATACATGGAATTGTATTAAATGAAAAGAGAGGTAATAAAAGCACTGCATTGCCTTATATTGCTACTTTTGTATGTACAGTATAGTAAGAGTTCACTCACATTGACAGCAGTTGCAAATACGGTCTTGTTTGCAGGTGTGTACTTAAATACATGTAAAAACAGTGTCGCTGTCTTTTGTTTGAGGGATTGTATTAGTGCTGTATTACGGGATTTTATGCCACTTATGCCATGCAAGTTAGCTGTAGAGGAAAAGTAGGAGAGGGTACTGACTTTTCTCCTATTGTTTGCCTTGTCAGTTTTGAGCCTGTAGAAAATTAGGGCATCTTCAGCATCCTGCAGCAGGGACTTCCAAAGATGAATTGACAATGCACAAAGAAACCTTTCCTTTGTCTCTAAGCCCACCAACTCCTACTTTCAGTATATCCTACTTCATTTTTTCATTGGAAAAGACAATGAAAAACAGTTTTGGGGTGACTTTCTGCATGGTATTCTCATTCTTGCTTTTATTGTCTTCCCAAAATATTCCATTTCTGTTTCTTCAAAGCAGTTTCAGCTCGCCAAAGCAATAGTCCTCTTATGATTCTTCATCAGTCTGTGGAGCTTTTCAGTAGAGTTCTGTGAAGTCCAACAGCCTCTGAACATTACAAAACTTGGATTTGAATGCTTTTCATATGGGCATTCAAACTCAGGAACAAAAAGTGTTGCCTGTTTGATTTTTTAAAATATATTTGGGAGAGCCTGGAATTCCTGTCCTCTCTGGAGTTATTTTAGCTTCAGTCTTTGATGATCATTTTAGCTTCAGTCTTCGTAGGTGTGGCTTTCATTCTTTTGTGTGAATTTTCACTAATTATATTACGTAAAGGACTAGAGGCTCTGATTAGCTTTCTCCCAGGAGCATAATGAATTAATGAGATTTTTAGAAGTGTAGCAATCTTTAGATAGACACATGTAAACAGCAAGAACTGAGATATCAATTCTGATGGCACTGAAAATTTGACCAGACAATTTTAATTATATTTTATCAACAACAGTGATAATATGTCAGGAACATCCTATTATGATTAATTATATTTACATACTATTAATATATATTAATGTTTATCTCTGCAACACAATAATATAGAAGGAGAATGCTTGATAGTGTGATCTGTGGTGGTATATATGTATTATCTTTATGAATATGAGATACGTTTGTTGTTCCCAAATAGCACAGGCCAAACAAATGCCAAGAAAACATTTATGGCTCAGTATTCCATCAGTTACCCTTGATGCGCTTCCTATTTGCTGGGAGGGTAGAACTGTTAATCAGACAATAATGGCTTGGTAAAGGCAAAAGGCCAAAAGGTGCATGAAAAAAGCAATTTAGGCTATAATTCCTCAGCTGTCGTGGACACATCCCCAATGTTTTTGTATGCATCAGTGTACGTAAGGTACATTGCTGACAGAGACACACTTTTATGTTTATTTACTTGCAAATTCATATGTTAGTATAAATACCTAGTTACATTTTGGCCTTGAGTCACCCACCTGTCTTGCACCGCTTTTTCAACAATAAGCTTCCACTGGAGAGAGTAAGAATCCTACACTGGAGTAAATCTGGGGTGGGGTAACATAGTTCAGACTCCTCGTTAGCACATCTGAATTGACTGAGGTTCTCAGCTGCTTCACAGTGTTTGAGTTCTTAAGCCAAACTGAGAAGTTAAAGACTGTGCAGCCATGAGCAGAGCCTCCTACATTCAATTAGGTTTAATTAGATTTTTTTGTTTAGACATGATCTGCTAGTTAAGGAATTTCCATTGATGTACTTTAGGCCTGGTTTCAGAAAATGTTACCTGGAATAACTGTAAATACCGTGTAAAGCACTAATGTTGCCCTCAAAAAATGAGATTTCCTATTATGACTTACAGTAATTCTCAGATATTTTTCATAGATTTACTTATCCTACTCTTATTGGCTTACAACTATGGATGAAGTCCTAGTTAGGTATTATACTTAATAAAAGTCTGATTGATGAAACATAAATTTTATTGAGTTTCAAGTGGGCCAGTAGTTTGCATCTCTTCCAAACATTGCACCAACAGAGACACTGCTGTGAACATTGTTTTTTATCCCCACCAGAACTGGATTAATGTCTTTATTTTGGACATTAATTAAATTAGGATGCCATATAAGCGCCATAGGTATTGCTGTGACTGAAAGACAGAGTCCAGTGTCCAGTTTTAGGTATCAGAGTGCAAAGAGGTAGT
Source organism: Nycticryphes semicollaris (assembly GCA_013400055.1). NCBI lineage: Eukaryota > Metazoa > Chordata > Aves > Charadriiformes > Rostratulidae > Nycticryphes > Nycticryphes semicollaris. The sequence continues at coordinate 988,044 of VXBJ01004310.1, forward strand.
GACAGATTGAGGAGGAAGGAAGATAGTCTCTCAAACTATAAGGAGTGATTATAAAAGAGGATGGTGTTCCTTTGCTCTTCATGTCTACCTGTCGTGGTTTAACCCCAGCCAGCAGCAGGGACCATGCAGCTGCTCATGAAGCTCTCCCCTTTGTCCCTCAGAAGGGTAGAGACAAGAGTGATAAAAGGAGAGGAAAGGAAGGGGGGAAGAACTCATGCGTTGAGATGAAGACAGTTTAATAGAACAGTAACAGAAGAATGAAAATAACAATAATAATAGTAAAGAAAAATATACACGATAAAGTAATACAATACAAATCACTCTCACCACCCCACCCAGTGAATTGGTTGCCTAGCTTGCCTAGAGCAGTGACCATGGATTCCTGCCCTCTGGCCAACCCCCATGTATATACTGTGCACAACATCTATTGTACGGAATATTCCACTGGCCATTCTATTGCTCTCTCTGTGCTCCTTCTCAGCTTCTGTGGGAAGCTGAAAAAAATCCTTGAATAGTATAAACATTGCCTAGCAACAACTAAAACAATATGCATTATTGACATTCCTGTCATACCAAAACTGAAAACACAGCAACCACTAGAAACAAAATTAACTCCATTCCTGCTGAAACCAGAACACCACTAAAGGTAGAACAAGGGAAAAGAAAAAAACCACACTTAATTTGCAATAAATATTTATCTTAAGCAATAGGAAAGAAACTGATCTCTAAGATTGTGAAGGACTGGAACAGAGAGATTAGGGATGTTGTGAAACAGCCTTCATCAGAAGCCTTTGAGAATAAATCTGACAAATAGATGTCAGGGATCGACTAGATAAATGTGCACTTTCTTCATTTACGGAGGTGAACCAGATCAGTAGTTCCCAAAATAGGAAACAGTCCCCCAGGGATGGTGTGGTTGTAACTAGGCAGAGGGAGGTACAGAAAGTGCAGCTAGGAGGTGGGAGCTGGTGCAGAAATGGAGCAAGGAAAGAACAAGGCTGAGTATTAAAAGTCACGGGAGCAGAGGAAGTGTGTGGCCGCCAAAAGGTGTGGAATTAAGCCATTGCCTTCCAGCCACCTGCTCTTTTGATCACACCCCATTAGAACAATCCCATTAGAGGTGGTGGCAGCCTTACTTATCCAACCTCCTCACCTTGCTCTCACTTTCTGTGTTGCTCACTTCTTCCCCTGGATGGCTTTCTTACTGCCTGCCATCTGTCTTTACCATCTTCCTTTTTGGCTGCCCAGCTGGTCCCACCTCAACGTATCCTGCATACCCAACCTGTTTGAGAACTGCTGCACTATTCTTGAGAGCAAGAAATAAGAACTGAAATGCCTGTCAGTGCTGTATTTCTAGGATTATATCTTATATGGCTCACTTCTGTGTTGTCTTAAATTGCTTTCTCTTGTGACTTTTTAATGTATTACATGTTTTTCAAATAAACCTTCTAGGCTTTTTTACTCTGAAGTATGTTGTAAGTCTAAAGCACTAATGCACTTTTTTTTTTTTTTTTTTAATAACAGAACTTCATAAGGAAACAAATCCTTCAATGCCTCTGTGAGCCTCTTCCAAAGATACCAGTTCTAGATCCTTCCTGGTACAGTATTTGCTCTAAATCCATAGTCTATATATCAATATGCAGATCTTTGCAAAATGTTATTAGTATCAAAATTTAACCTGATTTTCACAGGCAATTGCACATCATCTCCGTTTCACTTTGTCCAAACATCAGTATCTTTCCTGCTCCTAAATGAACAAATTCACACTTCCTTCAGACTTTTTGTTTTCCCAGTTTGAGAATTTAATTGCCTTTGATCATGTAATTGCTTTTAATTTACAGAAATAAGCCTTTGAGATAGAAATAAATCTATTAACTAGATGCTGAACCCAAATATAAAACATGTAGATATCAAAGTGTATATAGAAATTTAAAACATTTGTTATTTTTTTTATTTGCTGTTTTTCATTATAGAGAATGCCTCCATATTTACAGAGAAGTTGATAAGTGCATAATGACAACCGGAAGAACCTTGAAGAGTCATGCAACAAAGTTGGAATTTCGGTAGGAATTTTGCTTATAGTCTTCCAAAGTGTCAAGATCCTCCTGTTAAGACATTAAACATCTTCTGTGCCTACTGAACAGGAATACGAGATGCTTGATACCTTGTAGGATCAGGTTCTGAATGTGTCTGGAGAGTTGTCTTTAAATCCCAGATTATTGTCCCTTTCAGAAAAAAATTAACTACAAGCTCTATGCCTTATTCATAGGGCTATCAGTGATTTTAGCCTTTGTGCTTAGCAGTTGCGGTTCAACTGTAGCTTGAATGGAATAGATCCAGCCTGGGTGACACACTGTGGTGCAATTTTGGTCTACTGTATGAACCCAAAACACAACTAAGTTTGTTCAAAATCTGGTTGAGCACACTCATGAAACCGCTGACAGCCTGTACAATCAAAGCGTTTGAAATGCCATTGACTGTCTCAAGTGCAACATCAGTCTATAGACACAGCTGAAACAACTATATTTAACAATGAAAGTGCATCTGGTAGAATACCTGTACGTCACATTTTCAAAATTGAACCTGAAATTCCCCTTTCAGCAAAACCACCTCTGTTCATTCACACGATCAGGTAAACTAAAATTCTGCCTGGATTCTTTTTGACGAATACTCTGAAGCACTGATTTTGGAATGTGCGTGGAGAACTGTCTCCCATTTTGAGCTGATGAAGTTCTGAACAGTGTGCTCTCCCCATGACCCACAGCAGTTTGACTCCTGTGTTCTTCGCAGTCCTCAGAAGACATTTTCCCTCACTACCCGAAGCAGAGATAGAGGGAAGAAGATGGTGGTTATCAGTTTGCAAAATATACGTAAAAGCAGAATTTGGAACCTTTGAATTTTAACTAGGAAAATTGATGCAATCGTTCATAATTTCCTGTATGAGAAGACCTGTTCTTTCAAACTACATAAACAAAGCTTTCTGAATACCAAAAGTCAACCATTCCTTTCTCTGAACAGAGGTTTCCAGATTCAGAATTTGAAGCAAGGTCCATTAGACCTGTAATCATTTTTTATGACAGTCTTTGAGCAAGCAATAGCTTTTGCCATAGTAATAACTCAATTCACTGGTTTTCTTCAGGATTGCAATTTCAGTAGCTGGTTGACATGTGACAATAGGATTTCTCCCCGTTAAGGTATAGTAAAAATGTGTCATTAACTAGCTCTTAGTAGACCATTTTTGATTAAGATGCTGTGTGCACTCAATGTAAATACAAGTACCTCAATAATTTTATTCTTTTACTTAGAGATCTTTATTCGCTAAACAACAAGCTTATTACAACAATGTTCATTTACAATGTTTTTATAAGGCTGAAAAGTTGCACAGGAATGTTCCTACATGCAATTACGCACACACATAAGCATACAAATCTCTTTGCTGAGTGTTAAAAAGAGGTAAACATTTTATGAAAACCAGGAAGAGAAACAAGACCATGAATTAAATATAAACAATAACAGTTTCCAGTTTCCCCTTATATTTTAATGCTACTGATAAGAAACATGAAAAAAAAAAAAATAAAACCAGCACAATTTTGTAAATAATATCTGAAAATCACATTAATCTGCAAACTCGTCTAATCTTGATAAGTACAGCACAACTGCTTGTAAGAGGTTGCTGTTTTTAGATACTTGGAATTTCTTATATTAGAATATTGTCAAAGGAAATGGACTGTTTGAATTTATCCTTCATAGTGAAAAAAAATATATAGAATAACGTAAACCAAGCAGATGTTCTAGAAAAGACAATTATCAATTTTTCAAGCGAAAGTTTCTAGCATGCATTTCTGCAGCAACTGAGCATTCTGTGTGTCTCAAAAGTTATTACACAGTTATATTAAATAGCATCCATGATCATCTCTGTTTTTTGCCAATCTGCACTCATTACTAAGTGATAACTCTTGCTTGGGGAAAAAAATGGTCATGAATTAATCCCCTAGAGCATTAGCTCTCCCCTACTTTTTAACACTACTTTTTAATTATAAAAATTTTAATAAAAATAAAGGGATTTAGCATCCTATAATAATGTAAATGCAAGTTGTGTTCTTCAGAGTCAGGAAGCTTTGGGAGAAATTATGTTCATTGAGCTAAATGTACCTGCCTCCCATCCCAGTAAGGATTTGTCTGACGACTAACTGTCTGGCAGAATGCAAGCGTTGTTCTGCTCCTTGCAGACTTTGTCAGCAGGAAAACAAAGCCTCTGCTTTCCCCTTCAAATTAACAGGGCAAGGAGGTCAGGCAGAATGTTCTTCCATACGTTACACTTTGGACAGGATCCTGGAATAAACCTCTCAGCTGTTGAAACGGTCAGAGCTCCATGAGTCACGGGCAGGCCTCCTCGTGTGATCCAGCTGAAAGCACAGGGCTCACTAGTACTTGGCCACAGTATCAACTTGATAGGTCTTTAGAAGAAAAATCACCACTTGATGAATTGACAGTGCCTTTTCCAACATCACTTTTCCTTGGTGATCTCATCAGACAACAGTGCTGCTTGTAAGATTACTGAGATCAGCCCTCAAAGTAGTATAGTGTAACTTTTGTCCTTCAATTCTTTACATGAAAGACACTCTAATTTCTTTAAGGAGCTCCTCATATGGAACAGAATTATTCCCCCCTCTGCCTGGTTCGTTATCATTGCAATCCTTCCTCCAAGTTTTTCCAGAGAGCCTCTAATATCCTGATCCTTAAGAGTTCGCAATCAGAAAGGAGGACTCATGAGAGAGTATGAATTGCAGTTACAAGTTTTCCAGTGTTCTGAGAAATTAGAGGCATAGTTGACTTTAATGAAGTTAGGAAAACAGGTGAATTAATTTAGCCAATAATGCCAGTTGTCTGTTTCAAATCAAAGACTTGTCAAGCATGTTATAGCAGATGAGTCTCTGAATAGTTCTAAGGTGTAATATTGATGTCTCTGAAAATCTACGTCTTGAGAGCACCTCAGGTATGCAAGCCCAGCAATTAAGTCTTGTTTTTGAATAGGGTTTTAGTAGGTTTAACTGTGGATATATCAGATGGTATTGACTAACAATTCATAGGGGAAGGTTGTACCTCAGAAAGGATTCTGTTTATAATTATGAAAAGCATGTTTTCTGACCATTAATAGGGTATATCTTGTTAATTATGATGATATATAAGGTATTTCACCTGTGAAGCCATTTAGAAAATTAATGTTTGAGTCACAGAAAGGTCATTGCCATTGTGGAAGGAATCCATTCATCTCTAAATAGGCCATCCGAATATAGACGAAGAAACACACTATATATAATTACCTAGAAATAGATGGAATAAATAAGATTGATGATAGGTATTACTAAAGCCACAGTTTGGTTTCCTGCTAGGAAAAAGTAGAACGTAACTGGAAGACACAATAATATGCATGTAAAAATGCAAGAAATAGTTTAAAATCTGAAGTAGTTATGTGAAATTCAGCTATTACACAAGGTGAGAACTCATCAGCCTTCAGAAGTTGTGTACATCCAGAACTTTGTTCTGGGATTCAGTCAGGTATTTCTGAAGACAGCTCCTACAAAGAAGAGAATGAGGACTGATTTTTTTTTTTCCCAAACTGTGCCTTGTTTGACAGCATAACTTCCTGGTATCTCTATATTAGCCACAATCTGGGTTACAGGTAGCTAGAATGTATGTGCTGTCTTTGAAGATAAACAAATAAACATGTTAACAAGTATTTCCATGTATGTGTCTTCTTTTGACACAGACATAACAATGGAGAGTGATGCTGAGCGTGAAGGAGCCCAGCAGCTATGACAGCAAAGCACATTGCCAGGAGTTTAATCTTAGGATTTCTCTTTCTAAACATTTAAGGTTTAGGTTTTTAAAACTACAAAACCAAAGTCCAGAATGGCTGCTGGTCACATGACCTCTCAAGCCCATTTAGCAGAAGAGGAGAAAGAGAAAAAGGTGTGAGTGTGCCCTTAATTGAAAGCCTGCTGTTTAATCCTGGCTCATTTGTGGGAGGGACAAAGTAAATCCCAGATTCATACCTGCTAGCTGCAAGGATGGCTTGGAGGAATTCATGTCAATGGGTGAGAAAGCCATTTAGTAACTAAAATCCCCTGTCCTGGTCCCTGATGAACAAGTAGGTTTGCTTCACCAAGATTAACAATTGAGTCACCTACTTGTTTCATTACCACGTCAGAAGCAGACAGGCGACTTTGCAGCAAGAGCAGCTTCCAAGCACAGCTAACCTGGGTAAGATCTGAAGTGCTGGCAATGGCCCTACCTGAAGTCCCTGGAACTGGAGGGTGTGAGCCCCAGAAAAATTGCTCAGCTCTTTGTAGGATCACAGAGAAGGTGTGGAAAAGTTTCAAGCTGTCCCAGCAGCTACCCATTCTCCAGCCTGGTTCTGCAGCTTGACACCCTGCAGTATAGGTAGACAGAAAACTGGTGGACAGCAGACTTTTCAGTAGTACATGGAAGACCCAGGGGCTGGGAACTTGAGCATCCTCAGAGTAGTGTCTGGGAGCAGCAATAGCTCCTGGATCCCACTCAGCTCTAAACCCAGCTAGGACTGAGATCCCTTACCCCAGACAGACAGATGAGAGGGAAGCCTTATCTTTCGGAGGCAGCTTTCTTCAACACCAGCTTTCATAACTGGCACATTTAGCTCCCATTTTGGACAATGTATGTCCATACACAGAGGTGCATCACCTTTGAAACGTTGCTACCTCCTACATTGAGCTAGCTATTCTGTGCCAGGCAACATTGCTCCATGATCTTCCTGGACTGTTTCAGAAGACATTGCTTCATCTGGCTACAGGTTCACCATTTTTAATTCAAGTGGCTTGAATCTGGACTTAACCACAGCACTACCCCTAAAAACACCTTCACAGAGCTCTCCCTGAGCATGGTGGTTGCTACTATTTTCTCGTATATTCTTTCATAAGAGTTGTCTGCCTCCTGGCTCCTCAGTGTCGGTTGGCTGAGAAAATCAGACACTCTCCCTTTCCACGTGCATAGCAGGGAATCAGTTTCCCTGGCATTGCTGTCTGCTTTCTGGGCAGACCGTGCTCATGCCAGGCTCGCGGTACTGATTAAAACAAGATTTATTTATGATAAGGGAAGTTCAGAATTACCTAACTTCTGTCTCCAGGCTCCACTCCCTCTCGGCAGCCCCTTTAACTTTTACATTCTGAATTGCAATGAGTTTTCACATCTGCTGAGCACTGATACTCTCAGAGGGATTCTGTGATATTAGAATATTTTGATGAATTAGAGCCTTTGCTTTTACTTTGCCTCTACAAACCTCTGTTCTGGGAGAGCAATATCACTGAGGCTTTCATACCTTGCAGTGCATTGGGCAGAAACGGCTAAACAATTGCTTGAGATGGGGGACAGCTAAGCAGAAAGGGATGAGAATTTATGGCCCTTTGAGTTCTTCCCACCCCGCTGAAACCCAGCACTAGCGTACCCTGCTCACCCCGGGGGACAAGGAGGGGGGCATCTGGCCTTGCCAGCAACAGCAGAGCGGATCATGCGCACAGAGCCAGCGGTGAACAGACACCCAACACAGGCTTGTAAAACGTAGTTGCTCCTGTGCTGGTTGTACGGAGGCTGTAGCAGCAGTCGGCAGCTCCTTTATGTGCAGATGTTGGTATTTCTCAGATGATGGCTGTGGGCCGGCCGAGTGGCCGTGTAGCTGCCATGGTGGCACCAGAGCTCAGGGCTCTACAGAAGTAATACAATCCGTGTTGGCACGCTGTGTATTCCTGTATAACTAAGGGGGAACACTACTTAGGGGGTGTTGGCACACTGCGAATTCCTGTTCCACTCCAAGGGAACAAGTCTTACTGCTGTGCCTGCACTCGTTAGCCAGATGGGTAACACTTGTGTGAAATCAGCCTGGACCAAGCCAGCTCAATCTCCTGAAACACAGACTTTCAGGCCAGCAAAGGTGATTCTGGCAGGGGCAGGAAATATGTCCAAGGTAGGTGTGAATACTTTAAGTACAGTAGGAGCCAGTTAGACTGTAAGGTGTTAGGACTAGCAGCCATCTCTGACATAACTTGTGCGTACCAGGCTTGGCACAGTAATTGGGGACCAGGAGTGCTGTGCTGGCACAAGCTGTGCACATGCACACACGCCCAACCACCTCGGAGCAGGCCATGTTCAATCAGTGTTACTGGTTGGGCTCACTCATATAAGTCTTGTTCTAAGATTTTTCCCTCCTTCCTGATGAGAAAATTACAGGATAGTGGAACCTGCCTAGAAAATTACTTTCTGAAACCATCTGTGCCAGAAAACCTGGTAGTTTATGCCAAGTAAATAAAAAGCAAGCTGTGAAGGTGAGTGAAATAAAAGAATAAAAAACCTAAAGTAATATATTTGCACAAAGTATGCTTGCTTTAGTCACCCCCTCTGTTTCTCCCACATCCCACTGTAGGGAGCTGCAGTATTTCCATCAGTGAGACAATGCACTATCCCTTGAAAGCTGCTGGGTTTAATCTCACCGTCAGATGGTGTGCTTCATTTCTGTGGTCCCTGTTGTACGTTTCTTAATATCAGACACGAGTGAAATATCTTCAGGACTGTGAGTGAGAGTGGAGTTAACTATTTTTTCAAAGGAAAAAGGTGCTGGAAATACATAGTGCTCTTCATCAGCTGAAAGAGCATGTGAAACCAAGGCCAGGCTCTTGGGCTGCACATGATGAGCCTGTGGCGGTATCAACTAAGTGAGCCAGAAAGAGGCTTTCACACCTCCAAAACAGAGCCAGTTCCATTCAGCCAAATCCCAGGAGTAGCTCCGAGCATTTGGCCCTGCACACAGCTGCCAGGAGGTGGCCACATCTGGTGAGGAACAGCTACTCCCCCACAGAGGAGAGGTCCTACGCCTGCTGCAAGGCTGCGCTGCGTGATGTATTCTTCTGTGTGAATTCAGCCTCCGCAACGCGGCAAAGCTTTCCTCTGCCTTTCGTAGTGCTACAGCGGCTCCACAGAGCCGTATGAATGGGCAAACAGTTTCATGTACAAGTTCAGGTTTCCTCTCATCTTCTGCAAGACCAGCACATGTACCTAGTCTGCTTTAAATACGGACATCATGGTCGTTACCTCAAATCATTGCATAGGTCAAGAAGGCCTCCTGAGATCTGCGGTCAATGAAGATATGCTGAAGTCCTTTTACTTTTTCCTCTGGTTTCTGAGCCTTTGAATTTTTTTCAGGGTGTATGCTAAAGCTCCTTCCTGCACCAGCTTTTCCACAATGGAAGCTGCGATTCTCAGGCCAGTACTTCTGAAGTAAAGGCTTCAAAGCCTCCCCAGATGTTGCAAGCTTAACTCAAAATCTGCATGTGGTAGCCCCGAATTGTGTGTCTTCACATCTTTGCTTCCTGATGGTTGTACTTAGGCCTTTTGAATTTCCACCTGTAAATCATCTTCAACACCTTTGAAACACAAATATTCATAATGGTTCTATGAGCTGAAAAAGATTATTTCATAGTTTAAAAGATCCTGTCGTATTTAGCTGTTCTTTTGCATCACTGCATAATCATGACCCATTTGGGTCATAAGTACATGATTTTGTCTGTTTTGCCATGACCTGTTTCTTAGTTAGGAGCTTGAGCCTCTTTTCTCACCTTTTTACACATGCAGCGTTAAAAAAAAAAAAAAATAATCTGTTGATTGGGTCAGATGGATATTCACACCAAAACTAAGTCAGAATCTCACTCACTGGCAGAAAAGCTTTGGGTCAAGACCCAAATACAAATTACAGTACAACTGAGATTTTTGAGCCTGCTGTATTCCTTTCCCGTTTGCACTTTCTTCCCCACTTTTCCCACTGTACTCATTTGTTTCTTTCTTCCCCTTATTTTAAATTCTCCCCTCTGTCTTCACAATCTTGATTAACATGGTGTTCTGCAGACGCTCATTCACCCACGACTCATATTGCCTGCCAAAAAGTTGCCATGTGCACTTTCTTCTTTATGAGGAACCACAGTCTCTTTCCTCTGTCTGAAACCACTTACTAACCAAAGGTAATCCTCGCCTCCAGAATGGTCGTGTGGTTGGTTACATTGCTAGGAAAAATCAAACCATTCTATACTGCTGAAAAGTGAGTAAACTCATTGGCTTTGAAAAGTGGGCAAGTTCTGTTTATCTGCATTTATTCTTGACTTCGCAACAATTTTCCCCACTTTTCAGGTGTTGGAAACTTTTGAAATGGAATTGGTTTATATTACTGGAGCCTGGGATTTCAGTCTGTCTACTTTGCTTCATAATCTTCCTTTGTTGTTAACCTTGCATGCCTGCTGACTGAATGATACAGATGAGAAGATGATGAGCTCTTTCTAATTCCACTTTGCGGCAAACAGTTGCGTTACACCCTCAAGAAAAACGAAGGTACTTAAGATGTCACTGATCTCTGTAATGTCACTGATCTCTGCAGATCGGCCTGCTGCTAAACGCCTGCCAAACTCTAGTCTTCAGAAACTCCAGCCTCCTCTTCAGGCCTGGTTGTGGGTACACTCACGGATCTGTGTATTAAAGCAACCTGATGAGTTGTAAACTGGTAGCACTTTTACCCAGTATCATCCACAACTGCCTCCCCATTAATTCTCTCCGCCTGGAGAGAGATATCTCTTTAATAGGGCTTAGCATTATTTAGAACAATTTACAGGTGTGCTGCTAAAAGACCGAACTGTAAGTCACCTCAAATATTGTTCCATGATGAAGTGCCTCTGTATTATTTATCAAATTGTCCCAACATGACTGAATGGTGCAGAATGGAAAGACTCACCACAGACATTTAATATTGAAAAGGCCATAATACTGTGTATTCAGTTTAGATTTGTAATTGCAATAGACATTCTACTGGCAGTTTCGTTCTCCAGGAGTATTTTCAGCTTCAGAAAAGCAGAGTGCTTCTAACCTCGGGGTGCCAGCGGGGCAATCCGATGACTAATACATGTGACACTGTTATACAGCTGGTGTTGCAGAGTTATTTGACACACACACAAAAAAAAAAAAGAGATCTGGCTGCATGCCTGCATTTTAGTTACAGTGCACTGCCTAGAGTGTAAGGTAGCAATGTTGTTTTACAGTGTGTGAGAGTGATTCTGCCTCAGTCAAAAGAAGATTGAGGTGTGATGAAACGCCAGCGAGAAATGCCTACAGATACTTCAAAAATAAAGAACTACACATGTTCTGAGATGTTGGTCCATCGTATTTGGCCTTAATCTGGTGCACAATGCTTTCCCGGACCAAGAATAGGCTTGTCATTTTGAAATGAGAGGAAAGGTGGAGCATCATCATCTTTCTAGAAAGCCTGGATTGAAAATGAACTAATTGTTTTGTTGTACTTGCAGGTGTTTTCCCTGCCATTATGTCGTAAACCATTTTGTCGTGAACAGCTTCTGTTTTTATTTTACTCGACCAAGGACAAAGATTGGCGTGCCTGACACATCCACCCAGTTGGGATCTCGCTGTGAGATCTGGTACAACAGGTAACAGAGCAGCCCGGCATCAGCAGCCAGGTCAGCTGCCGGTTTCCTCTGGGCAAGAAAACTTGCTCGTAAACACCCATGGGCGTATTTGGAAGGGCAAAGGAGGGAGGATGGGATCTGAAGGAGTGAAGGAGGAGTTGATGTCAGCGCTTCCTTCCCAGGGATTCAGGACTTGGAGGTCTATGAATTAAAGAGCCTTTTCTAAAGGTGAGAACTGAATAGCCCTGGCAATACCTCTGTTGCTTTTTAAGGAGCTACTTTATTTTTTTCAATTTAACCTTTTGAGTTTTCTCAGTTAAATTTTAATGTCAGTCAGATCTCTCCTAATGTGAAGTCCAAGATATTCTAAAACTATTGATGAAGATGTTTAAAATGTTTACTATAGCAATGAAGTGTCCATTTCCATGTGGATAACGGGGCTGTTTGTGTTCATGCATGTGCAGAACCCACTTAATTAAAGCCGGTCTCAGGCTGCAGAGCTGCATTCAGCTGGGAGGGTGAGAGCTGTTGCAATAGAAGTGGCCTGGGGGACAGTAGGTACCCTGGGTGTTGAAATGTTCTTCTGAGCAGCAGCTCTTCTTCAGGTGGCTTAGTCACAGATGGGAGCCGGACTGCCTCAGGGGGACCTGGGGGACCACAGGCTGCATGGCTGTCTCTGTCTGTACCTCTGTCTCTGCCTCCCCTGGCCTCAGACTGGCTTTAAAATGCTTTGCGCACTTCAAACCAATGGAACAGACAGGGAAAGGGCTTAACTGTGGATATATCCCCACAGATTTTGTCAGGTGAAGCAGCTGACAGAGACAGACCCCATGTGCATCCCACACAAGGGAAAAGGCTGAAAATCACACATGTACCAGAAAACCTGCCCCAGGCAAGGGGTTTTATTAATGCTCCAGGCTCGGGAAAAACATCAGTTGGAGTTTGTGCTGTATTTGACACCAGAGAACCCAACCAAAAGACCCAAATCCGAGGGAAGTCAGCTTTCGCTGTTCCACTGCCACTCTGCCTCCCCGCCACGGTACCCCTGAGGCTGAGCTTTAAAAATAACTGCTGTGCTGCTGCTAGGGAAATAAACCACTTCTTGTTGTAGTTCAAGGTGAATGGGTGTTTCATTGGGCCTGTCATACTCCCGGTGTCCTGGGAGTTAGATATTCAAGGATGCTACTGGTTCAGCTTTTTGGAGGTGCTGTCAGATGGGGCAGGGTTGGTCCCCTGGTCTGAGCGCTCTCCTAGGATTCGTGCTGTTCCTCAGCCATCCCAAACTCCTGTTCTCCTCTGCTGTAAGGTGGGGTGGCTCTGCCTCCTGGGGCTGTTGTGGGGATCAGTATGCTACATACCATGAGGAACTCTAGTACTGCCAGAGAGAGGGGCAGAAGGACTGAATTGTCATAAAGACGCAGAAAAAAATTGGAAAAATCTAGGGGAAAAAAAAGCCAACCCAAAACAAAACAAACAGCCCATTGCACGCAGTGTTAAATATACTGTCACTCACCACCGGCATGGTTTTCCCTTTTCCACATGCTGTCTTCCACGCATTGCCACTGCTCTTGCAATTTCAGCCATCAACGTGTATCAAAAGGGACTGTTGCAGCACACACGAGTGTTGGAGTTTGGACCGTGTGTTTCCCTTCACAGAGCACTGCCGCCTTGGCACTTGCAAGTGATGTGTTTTGCAAAAATAAATAAATAAATAAGGGAGCGAATGAAAATGTCATATACATAAATATGCCACAATAAGTTTAGTCTTTGGATCAAAGCGCTCAAAACGAGACAGCTTTGAAACAGAAAGGTAGGAATCAAAATTACACATCCCTGCATATCAGCTCAGATGCCAGCTGTTTAACCGAGGCGTACGTACCGTGGCTGATTAAATGAAAGCATTTTAACAGCTGTCTAAAAAAGTAAACCCGTCTTCCCGGGGCTTCCTGGTACACCATCCCCCATGGGCTGCCCAGGAGAGTGGCCACTCGGCTCCAGCCCATGCTTGCCCCATCCCTGCTCATGGGCACATGGGCGGGGGAAATGGGCAAGCGGGGCTGCTCTGGGCTGGTCCAAAGGAGGACAAGCAGTAAGATCCTTGGCAAGGTCCAGACCTCACCGAGTCCTGGTGCCATTGACTCGCAAACCTGCACCTGGGCAAAAGCCCCATTGACTGACTGACTCTAATCCAGACTATTCAATGAGTTAAAAGTAATGCTGGCCAATTCCCTGGGACAAAGCAGCTCAGCAGGTCGAAGGGAGAGGCACTGGTTTTCATATCCAAACACAGCCCAACCTCCCCAGCAGGGAAGAGGCTTTATGGAAGAGAAAAAAACTTTAGGTAAGTGGTGGGTGGTCTCCGGTGGTTGCATCCCAGCCAGTCTGCAGAACCAGCTGGGAATTTTCTCCAGCCATGGGGCCAAGCAGCGCTGCCTGACTGCTCATGCCCTTCCTCTCTTCCCCTCCCTCACCAAAACTGCGTGGGCACAACAAAACCGCCTGTTTTGGAGCACATATTGTCCCCAGGCAGTGGCCAAGTAGGGCATTGCCTGGGAGGGCAGTGCCAGAAAGCTCTCTGGCACAGCAGAGCCAGAGCTGTCTGTGGCCAGGCTGGTGCCCCCTTACAACTTTGTTTCCTAATGCGGGCACAGCCAGAAGGTGCTGACCTGTGATACTACCCTGGGCTCAGGGAAGGGGCTGCACTAGATGGATCCCATCTCCTGGAACTGGAAGGATGGTGACACTCTTCTTGGAGCACAGGTGTTGCCGCAAATACCAGGACTGGGTTTTAACAGTGTCCTCAGTAGGGCTGGCAGCAATGCTGCCTCAGCCATCACCTCTCACATGGCCCCAGCCATGGGAGGTGTTTCCCCAGCTTTCCTGAGCAGACAAGGGATGAACCTGGGCAGAGAGACAAGGACCAGAAACGTCACCCCTCCATCACCCCGGACCCGCTGCTGCCTTGTGTCTGCCTGTTGATGGAAACGCAGTGTGGTTTAAATTGCAGTCAGGTGGTGGGGTAACGGTGAGCAGGCAGCCACCCCAACCAGGGGTTGCAGGTGAGCTCCATGAATTAGCAAGGGAATCCTGGCTGGGTCTCCCCCACAGCAATGCTCCTTCTCTGTGAGAAAGGGCCAGTAGGAAAAGTTTGTGGGCATCTTCATGTAAGTTATTGAAGTACAAGAAACTTGAGAGAGTTATGTATCAAGGCACCAGGCGAGGCATATCCATGCACAGTCATTTTAAAAGATCCTGTATTTTAAGAATGTAGTCTTAAAACTTCTAAAATGAAGCTCAGTTGGGAAACAAATTATACAACTCAGGATGTAAAAACAATTTCAAAAGGTGTCATCTTTTGCCTTTTTTGCGTGGCATCTGCTGTGTTTAAGTATGTGTGTGTGCATGCACCTGTGGGATGGATGCATAATCCTCATCACCACCTTCTTTGGCTTCGTGTTGCTGCCCAGTGGGTGCTGCCACAGCTGTCACTGCCAGAACCTCCCCCCCAACAAGAGTCGCAGCCATTACTGGCATGAGAATGGGATCTGTATATTGCTCATTTACTGCTGCATGCCCAGCATTTCTGCCCACAAAACAAGGGAAGAAACTGAACTAATTTTCACTTGCCTAAAAGCTGTAACTGCTGCTGCCACCATAAAATGTTGCTATTGTCATAACACAAGGCCTTCCTGTGGCTTTCCCTCCCCACGTGGCATGGGCTGACTTGCCCACCTATCGACACAAAGCTTTTCATGGCTTTATTAAATACAGACAAAGCTATCTCCCTGTAAAATGTCCCCACACACCCCAAAAAAGTATGTTCTCAATGTTAAGCATATCCCACCTACTTCCATAGCCTGCCTTCCAAAATTACGTGGTGCCACCAACAAGGGAAAAGTTACGAGGGTTTCGAGTGAGCAGACAGGTAAGAAAGGGCTTTCCACCATGCAATGAGCCCTTCTCAAATCAAGTAGGCCATGTGTGTGTGTGCCCACACACACCCTGAGAGGGCTCGATCCCCAAATGACACGTGCAAACACACAAGGAAAACCCACACCAGCCATGAGCACAGCAACGTGCCACTGCGCTACCTCCTGTACGTTCCTGGCAGTAATAACTATGAACACATCTGCAAGTACAATTCAACACATCAGCCTGAGGCCTTCTGGTGGCTCTTTGTGCCTTGTGTTTTTGCCTACCCGGGGTGGCACTTTCACTCGTTGTCCTGAAGGTATTCATAGAATCATATTTTCTCTTCCTCTGCCCAGGGAGCCATCTGGGACCCGTTTAGTGGCAGTGGCTCTAGAAGGGGCTCACATAACTGGTGATGACCCTGTGATTCAATGTGTTCGGCTCTTCAGGAGCAGCCTTCTCTCATGTGGGGGCCAGGGCTGTATGCACCCCATCCCACAGAGATGCACACACTCCCCCACCCCCGGCTGGCTTCCCAAGAGATGGGGAGTGCTGAATGCAGCCGTGTGGCTGTTCACACGTCGCGCTCCTGGGTGGAGAGCAGACAAACGTTCCCACGGGTGTCAGTGTGTCCCTCAGACCACGCAGTGAGGTAAACACTCCTTTCGCGTATGCAAAGTTGGTTAGAGCCCGTGTGGGGGCGTTTGTGCCGGGGACTTGCCAAACCGCAACGAGTTTTGAAAGGCCGCCGACACCTGCACCCGCACACACCCGCGCTCTGGAGCCCCCTCTGCCCTGACCCATACACCCTGGGGGGGTTCCTGGGGCAAAGGAGCCTTTCAGTTGCGTTATGAGCCTCCCTTCCTTCTGGGACGAATTGCCGGCACCCTCCCCACCGCGGCCCGAGTGCCGCCGGGGCAGCGGAGGCCCTCCCCAGGGGCGGGCGCTGCGGGCCTCCGTGACCCTTCCCCCGGGGGGCGCCGGCCTCGCCGCCTGGCTGTCACCGCCGCCTCCTCCCCGTTATTTACATCCATCTTTAGCAGTCTAATTACCCGCTTTATTGCTTTCGCCTGGGGGAAGCCCGGGGATGGCGGCGCAGGGGAGGACCCTCCCCGCAAACCCCTTCGCCGCGCTCCGCACCGCCCGGGGAAGGGGGGAGGATGCACAGCTCAGTCGGGACTTCCCCCTCCCCACACGCTTTTCGGTAGGATTTAGGGCGGGGAGAAGGAGGGCTCCGGAGGCAGCCGGCACCCTCCGCCACGCAGGAC
>VXBJ01004312.1:0-32931 GCA_013400055.1 Nycticryphes semicollaris
GCAGGCAATGGGGAAGTCCTAGACTGAACTCAATGGTGCACAGAAACTGGATTGCAGCTGTAGAGCCAGGAACTCACAGATCAGGATCAAATACAGATGAACAGACAGAATCCTTTACATGCACCAGCCATTGAAGAAAGAGAGTTGACCCTTTGATACCTCAGCTTTTATATTTAGCATGGGGCAGGGCAATTGGGTGGAATACCCCAGCTGGTCAGATTTGGGTCACCTGTCCTGTCTGCTCCTTCCTACAGGTGTAACCCCTCCACACTTTTTCGTTTCCGACCCTCCAGTTGGGCAAATAATGAAATTGGCCAAGCTTGTTATAGCAATAAACATAAGCAAGAGCCTCTCTGAATACTGTTCCTTGGTATGAAGTATAAATATTAGTCTTATCACCCTGAGAATGAGCAGTTTTCTCTCAAACCAGGAGACAAGTGTATCAGAGATTCCTTATATGTTTACAAATACATAGAATTCTCAGACAATAAAACATCTTGCATCAAGTCTACACTGGCTTTTTTGGCTCTGGGTTTTTTGGTGTTCATTTTGTTTGTTTAGTTTTTTTTGGGGGGGTTGCTTGAATTTTTTTTTTTTTCTTTTTTGGTATTTTTAAGGGCAGGGTTGGGGGGAAGGTTTCTTAGGTTGAGTTTTGGTTTTGTTTTGGGTTTTTTTTAGTATATATCTGCAGCTAAGTTATTCCTAGTGTGTTAGCATATGAATATATGTATGTTTGTCATATGTGAGTATTTTTGAGTGATCTTCTGCAAAGTTAACTGTTCAGACATTTTTCACTAATACGTTGGACCTTTACAGTGAAATAAGAGCAACATAGAATTAAAGAATCATAGAAATTTTGGATTGGAAGAGTCCTTTAAAGGTCAGCTAGTCCAGTCCTCCTGTATTGACCAGGGACACCTTCATCTAGATCAGGTTGTTCAGAGCCCTGTCCAAGCTATTTCCAGAAATGGGGCATCTATCAGCTCTCTGGGCAACCTGTTCATGTTTCACCATCCTCATTGTAAAAAATTTCTCAATCTACCCTCTTTTATTTTAAAAACATTACCCCTTGTCCTGTTGTTACAGGCCGTACTAAAAAGTTTGTCTCCTTCTTTCCTGTAGGCCCACATTTAATACTGACGGGCCACAATCAAGGATTTTGCGCTTATTCTGGTTTTGCTGTTTCACCTTCTTCTGGGTGTTCACATTATTATAAAATGAATAGTGCTGAAAATTAGATTTCTCCAATCTATCTGAATTTCTGCAAATAAATTCAGGAAAAAAAAACAACCCACAGTCTTCTTCAAAATATAAGTTAATAACAAGCAATTACAATTCAATCATAATATTTGTATGTTTTCTTTCTATCTGCTTTATTTGAAATAAAATGACCTCTTTCCTCAATTTCTCTTCCACCCAAACAATTAGTCTAGCTTTTAAAATGCAGTCATCTTCAATGATAAACCAGCTCATTATTGTGTTTCAATTCTACTTATTGATAATTGTTATAACAAAAATTGTATGCAATGCTTGGGTGATACCAAGAAACATTTATTACATGTTGTAGAGCCAAGCAAATATTTTCTTATTTTCAGTCAAACAGAAATTGGTTTCAAATTTTACCTGGGTGTATCAGCAATAAGAAGGTAAACAGAAGTTTTCTGACAGATTCATATTACTGAAAGCCAGAAAAAATATTGAAAGACAGAATAGTTTCTGCTGTGAGGAAAACAATACAGATTTTCTCTTTTTCTTTTTTTTTTGTCTTCTTTCCTTCTTGGTTTTTTTGGGGTTTTTTTGTTGGTTGAGTGGCAGATGACTGCATCACAGGTGGCCAGAGATCTGCTTTCTTTTAGATAAATGGACTGCTGGTGAAAGTAGTGAAAAAGTCGCTATCGGAATCAAATGCGCAAATAATGATATCACAGCTGCTGAAACAATCCATACAATATTTCTTAGTTAACTATGTGTGGCAGTTTGATTCTAGTATATTGCACCAGTTTGGAACTCTGAAAGAACTTTGAACGTTGTATGTCTATGAAGAGAATATTTTACAGGCACATATTTGTCAGCCTTCGGAAGTTAAAGAAGTTTGCATCATGGCTGCAAGTACTTGATCTGGACATTGTGAACAAAGCAGGTGAAGGTAATATATATATAATTATGTCCTGAGACTAAAGAGCAGAATAACAATAATGATCCAACCAAGTCCTGACAGTTTTCTATTTCAAAATCGAATTTGTGGGCATCAGACACCTGTATGAAGCACATATTAAATCTCATACAATACCACTGTACGTCTTGAACTATCAAACTGATATTTCATGTTGAAACTGAATTCATTAAAAATTATCTACTTTTTTCAATGAGTTTCTGCTTTGTTTCTGATATATTTTGCTGTTTGAAAGTAAATTAAATAATATAATCAAAGAACCATAAAATAATCTAGCTATCACAAGAAAAATTGTGGTAAGTGGACTGAAATAAGCTATATATTTATATCATGCTGTTCTCATCTTACTTGCTATAAACAGACACATGAAAATAAACCATGCACAGCATTGACAAATTTGACATATTTTCTGTGTTACTCTAAAAAGTTAGCAGTTACAATTATGTATTACCTGGGTGGCATTTATACATTTTTGAGAATGACTTCTTGACAAGTTAAACACCAGTTTCATTTTACAGTGAGTTACATTATTTTATGTGACAAGTAAAAACTTTCAAGAGCTAAGGCATGACATAACAGTTTTATATGTTGCAAACTTTGCTTTTGTAAGTAAAATCTTTTTACCTTACTCTTCAACATGGAAGGAAACAAAGAATTCCAAGTTCCCCCCCAAAAAAGAATAAGTATTTCCAATATTAGATACACTTCCCAAAAACCAACACATTCCCAGCTACAGCTTTTATTAAAACATAATCAATTTATAAAAACTATTCATGCGTAATTAATTCTGAGGCTTTTATTTTAAAACTTGAAATAAATCTGAAGAAGACAATGTTATGTTATGTTGTGTTAATGTTATGTTGTGTTGTTATATTATTAACAGAGGGGAGGGTTGGGCTGGTTTTTCTTAATATGTCTAATCTGATAGGCTTGTAGAGATGCAGTGTCCAAGCATATAAAACAACAACAACAGCAATAATAATAATAGTAAAGGAAAAAAAAAAAGAAAATTAAATTATTAAAAAAAAGAAAAGCCTAGGTTTTGTAAGAACATATACACCTATGACATTCCAGTGGTGAAACTGTGAAGCCTTGTAAACGTCTTTCTGTATGTTTCTTATTAAACTTTCCGCTGCACAACATAAAAAGAAATAAGAGAAAAAGATCAACATTTTTTTTGTTGTGGTAATTTCACTTAAATATATAATATTATACATTTTTTTTCTGAATGTGTAGAATCTGAAATGAGATCTATATTTTCAAGCCAGGGAGATTTTTCAAAGGATTTCAGTGCCAAATACTAACTAGTTTATCGTGGTAGGTGCAGAAATATTTAATAATATTTTACTTAAAGATTAAATCTTCACAAAAGCTAGACAATTTTTTTTTTCCCTAGAATAAAGGAATGCATCAAGGGCCTGCCAGTTTTTAAGTACATGTTCTGGTGCCCTAAAGAATTTATATTCCCACTCTTCAAACTGTTGAAAATACATATTAAATATAAGCAAAACAACATTACTTCTACCCTACATACTAATTGTTAGAGTTAATTGAATAAATTAAGCAAAAATAGGCTTCTTGATGTAAATGATGATGTAAATTAATCCCAAGAAGTTCAAGTTTGGCAACACTTTTGTAACTTTAACAGTCCTATAGACTGTTAAACTTTTACAGTCCTATAGACTGTAACCTACTGCTTCTTATGCTGCTGCAGCTGTAATAAGATAGCCCATATCCAACAGGAAAAAAAACACAGAAGCAAAAAGTAGAATATATATCTTTGGATCTTGTGGAAAAGATAATATTTACCTCTATAATTATATCTCCAGATGTAACTACAATACACGAATGAAAATAACAGATATCCTTGCTGTGCAATTCTTTTAGACATCTGCTTGATATGGCCCCTGGGATGTCTCTTGTTGACGTCTGAAGTCTGGGAAGCAATCCTTGTTCCTAGCAGAATCTGGTCACGTCATTAAACACACTGTAGCAGCTTTTATGTGTGCTAGACTACAAAACAATAATAATCTACCATAATTCGTACCTTAAAATATTTCCCTAAAATAAAACAAAAATGAAAAAAAAAAAAAAGAAAAAGATATATTTCACAAGAGGGTGTAACAAACACTAGTCCTATAACAGGACTAAATAAAAGTTGAGATAGCAGGAGAAAGCACATTTGAGGACTAATATCTACCAGTCTGAGAGTGCACAAATGCAATCTTCAGCATCTGCCAGAGGTCACAACACAGTGCTAAAGTTTAATTGCTTTTGAATCTTCCATTCCCTTCACTAATGTTGAAGAAAATGCACCCAGAAATTTTTGATTGCTTATCAGGCTGGTCACCTTTAGACGACAACAGAAACATGTGAGAGAGCAGGAGTGAAAACAGACTGGAAACTGCCACTAAAGCAAATAAAGATGTGCTACTGACTTTTGAAATTTGAATGCTCTGTTATGACTGCCATATGTTCAAGGACAAACCAGTTAGATTAAAAAAACACACCTTATACTGAGACAGTGTGAAGGGCACACTAGACCAACTTTTGTGCAAATTATTAAATACTCAATAAGTAATTTCCTCTATGATATTAGTCTACTACATGCTGTCTTTGAGAGTATCCAAATAGAAAAAGGGCCTGAATTAACATATAGGTGATACTGTGACAAACAGCATTGACTGTGGGTTTTTTTGACAGATAATTTATATTTATTTTCCCTGCACAAACTCTTATGCAGAACCAAATACCATAGAATTGTAGAATTACGAAACAGCCCAGATTGGAAAGGATCTCAAAAGGATCTGGTCCAACCTGTTGTGAGAAAGGGACACTAGGTGAGGTTATCTAGCACCCTGTCTAGTCACTTCTTGAAAACCTCCAATGATGGGCACTCTGTCCAGTGATTGATTATTCTCACTGTAAAAAGTTTCCTTCATATAGCAAGATGAAACCACTCAAGGTACAACTTGTGCCTGTTGCCCCAAAATATGGTTATTTTCCCCTCAAATATAGTGCAGTCATTTACGTTGGTGGAATAGCACAAATTATTTCTTACTATAGCTGAATTTCAGTTTAGATTTAGATCCTTCATTCAAGTTTATGTCTTTAAGCAAAATTGTGACCAGAGTAGATCTGAATATTTATGTAAGCTGCTACCAGGTAGGCCTCATTTACACTTCTAACAGATCCACCACTTAGTTAGAATCACAATAAATTTAAATAAAAGTAAAATATGTTAAATATTGCTCTCAAATATACTTGAAAGAGGGAATAACTGAAAAATTGATTATTCAAAGGGCATTCAAATATTGGGATCCTATGTAAACCTAGTTCTTAATGGCTACTGGAAAGCAAAATTTGTTTGCTATTTTTCCATTACTGATCCATTATTTCCATTATTGCATTTGTGGTAATTAATTTGTGGAATGTATTTGATTGTGATTTTAAGTGGTAAATGCTGGATTTCCTTCAGTATCCACCAAATCTGTTGTTAGCAGTACGAAAACATCTATTGTCATTGGATTTATCGATCACAACTTTGAAACTGTATCAATCTAAAAGAATTATATGATTTTAATTCTTAAGGAGTTTGCCACTTGGATCCTGATTTTCTATTAAGTTTGTGCTAGAACTCATTTGAAAGTAAATTAATAGTTCTTTAGTACACAAATGACATTTAATGCATTCTTTAATATGTAGTATAAATTTGCCTGTCTCATCAAATAAACAAATTTCTGATATGTAAAAATGATATTTGAGTTATCATCAAACCCAGCATGTGTTCTAATAGGAAGAAAAGACACCAGTGAACTTGTTTACTATAAAAATGTAATATTTAAAAACATTTAAATAATTTTTTTGGTAAAGATTTGTAGCACTGACTTTTCAAAAAAAAATTAACAATCATGAACCATTTCTTTGAGTATATAATGTGTATACTAAGTTTACATTGGCATCACAATTAGAGGCATAACTTTCTCTGTATGCTATCACACTAAACACCAAGAATCGCCAATTTTATCACAGCTTTCTGTGTAATTTAATACAGATCACTTACGTACCTTCTCATTCTGCAGGACTTTGATTTTTGGTTGCTTTGTATTACTGAGATGGTGTTACAAAAAAATAAAATACAGATCCAGACATCAGAGAGCCTTAAACTATCTGCAGCATTTATTCTTTCAGCAACATTTTATTTCTCTTACTTTCCTTTTTAGCTTAATTGCCTTTGTATACATATGCATACACAATGACTCTACTGTTTACTATAGCCAAGTAATTTTTTAATTAACTGAGAACAAATACAGCTGCTAATCTAATTGGGCTGCACTGAAGTTAGGTTTCAGCTTTCTCTCTAGCACCTAGGTTAAGACTCTTTATACTCCTTTGTTTCGCCAGCCCCCCAACCAATGGTTACTTCAGACTGAGTTTGACTTTGCCAGCCATGGTGGACTGCCCTCTGCCAACAGGAGACCTTCAACATGAGTGGTGTCATCCCCTAGCTATATTTAGCTAGATTAAAACCAGACCTGTTTCTCTAAACCATTAAATCTCGTCCCTCAATAAGTTTCCCCTCCTAGCAGTGTGAGGAGAAAGGATATGTCTCCTCCAGTCTTCCAGTGTCTTCTGTTCCTTCATCCTCACTTCACTTTTCCTAAGTGCATAAATACAACATCCTGACAGCCTATCTGCAGTTCACACTGTCAACTGCCATTTGTTTCTACATGCAATATTCCTTGTGCTACATTATATCCAATGTGGCACTC
This sequence comes from Nycticryphes semicollaris, assembly GCA_013400055.1. NCBI lineage: Eukaryota > Metazoa > Chordata > Aves > Charadriiformes > Rostratulidae > Nycticryphes > Nycticryphes semicollaris. Next base: position 6,946 of record VXBJ01004312.1, read on the forward strand.
TGCTTACTACATAGAGTTAGAAAAACCTTTTTTTCCTTCAGGACTCTTTTCTTGAGACAAAACTGCATGTACAAGGTTCCAATAAATGATTAATAGATTGTGAAACTGGTATTTTTGATTCTCTAAGTGCTTGAAAGCTGTGATCGAACCACCTGCAAACTTCTTTTAACAAGCTNTTTAGAATTGGAGCTATCAGAATCAAAACTGCTGATCCCATTTTGGCCATATGCAAAAATAATGATTTTTTTCCACCCGTGAAGTTACAGTCTCATTCATAAATTCAAGAAATGAACCAACTTCTTGGATAATGTCACACAGGGAGCTTGTGTTTGGCTGATTTGTGAGGTGTACTTTATTTTGTCCCAGATCAATATTCTGGTGAGCCAATAATTAAGTTATCTCTGTAAGCATTTTCAAATACTGCAGCATTAACTGTCTTCCAAATCTGTAGAAATTTTCTATTGTTCTATGACTTATTGAAAACCAATAGGAAGGATTCAACTGATTCTTTTGAAGCTCTGAAATTTGAATTATCTGACCAGTAAGAATGCAGTGAGGTAAAATGTCACATAGGATCATGGCATATCACAGTGGAAGATCTCAGGGCGGGGGGCGGATGTGGTGTGTGAGGGGGTGGTTTTTTTGTTAGTTTTGGTTGGTTGTTTGGTTTGGGGTTTTCTACAGAGGAAATAAGTGTTTGTTTCTTTTCCAGGAAATGAAAAGAATTTTGCAAAACAATTATAATAATTCAATCAGTTAAACTTTTCTTCAAAGTAGTATGAATTGTACTACTGCAAAATTATGAATTAAGCAACTCCTGTACCATTACAATTAAAATTCTTGATGCCTTAATTTTCAGGTTGATTTCAAACTTCTGAATGATGAGAACGGTGAATTTGTGTTACAATAATAAGCTCTATGGATAAAATTTAACAACTGTTGAGTAAGAACACTAATCGTATTTATACCCAACCAGCTATCTGTAGCTGGCACAGAGATCAGTCACTATTGGTCTAATCTGACATAGCTACTCTGACAAAAATCAGTCAGTCACTACCATCAAAACAAACAAACAAAAAAATTGTATATTGCTACAGAAGGCATTATTTTTTCAGATTGTTACCAAACCTATACAGAAAAACAAGATTCCTCATGCTATTCCTTTAAAAAACCAGCAATTTAACCACAATTCTGAAAAAGAAAAAGAAAAGGAAAAAGAAAAAGAAAAAGAAAAAGAAAAAGAAAAAGAAAAAGAAAAAGAAAAAGAAAAAGAAAAAGAAAAAAGAAAGAAATAGAGAATGAAGAGAAAAGAAAAATGTTTTTCTATTGTCGGTAATCTTGAAAACAGAAAAGGGTGTGAAACTACAAAAGACCACAATATTTTTCCATTTAGTGCCTATTTGCATGCAGGGTTATGGAAAAAACCTATATTTAGAGATTGACATGAGTGGAAACTTTTTAATGGAATTGAAGGTCACAACAGATGATTTAGGAGTTTTATTGACAGTGGGAAGAGAGCTTAGGGTAATGTCAAAATGAAACAGCAGTACAAGTGAAAGCAAAAGGAGTTATAACATACATGATTTAGAATCATATTCCTGTGCTACATTTCAATTCAGTTCAGTTAAGCAGCCCTTGGATAGTTCTTGCTCCAAACCTAAAACTCCCTCAGGCTCCTCTGCCAAGCCTAGAAAGAAATCAGTTCATAAGTAAATGATATTTAAAAAAAAAAAAAAAAAAAAAAAAAATTGGATAAAAAGTGTATAATTGCATTATATTAATTCAAAGCTACATTTGCCACAAGAAAACGTCTTCACAAATTCAGCTAAACTATAATCTTGTTACATTTGAGATAAATGTATATAATTATTTTCTCACTTTGAAATAGTGCTTTAGTTACAAAATTGCTTTAAGCAACTTTAAATGCTATTGGGTTTTAAGTAATTTCCTTAAAATAGTAATCCAAAACTAATTTAGAAAAGATGAAGACTCATCCTGGCTCTTGAACACACTATAAATATCTCAGGACTTCTGGAATCTGGACAGAGCTAGGTTCCAAAACTTAGCAAGACTTTCTCAGAACTAATTGTTAGACACCGGCTTAACTATAGCCACACATAAATTCCATTAGAGTAAATGAGTTTAAAAATACATACTTAATATCTGTGATGTATATAACAGTTTTTAGTATTAATACAAAAAATAGTCTTCGTGCTTAAAATCTTTCAAGGGAAACTTTAATTTCTTAATATAGTCATAATCACTGAGAAAAAAATATTTTGCTTCTCTGAATAACTTTTCTTAATTATATCTTGTCTAGTTTAGGAATTATGATTTATTGTAATAATTCTGAAATGGTGTGAATCTCTTGATTTTACTATGGAATAGAATTGGCCCAGAGCAATCTCAGTTGTTCCTAGGGTATGAGCAGATTAAAATGACTGTTATTTTGAACAAGAGTTTTGAAGGGAAAGAAGATATTTGTTGAGGAGCAGAAAACAACAGTACCTAGAGTACTTTCAAGGTGACAGCCCCATGACAGACACAGAGCAGAGAAGAGCCTCAGATTTTTCCCCTCATAGCCTGGCAAAGTTAAGTATCTCCCTATTCAACCTGTTTCACCAAACACTGTTAGCTGTAGTGCTGCATTTTAGCTGTAAACGTAGAATCATAGAATCATTCAGGTTGGAAAAGACCCTTGGGATCATCAAGTCTAACCATCAACCCCGCTATACAAAGTCCTCCCCGTAGGAGGACACCTGTTGGAGTATGGGTTTTGAGCACAGGAAAAGGAGGTTGCATCAGAGATATCATCAGGCCAGCGACTCTTTCAAGCCCTTGGCAACACATGCAATGCCTGGAGAAGTTAAAACAGGTGCAAACATCTTCCATTAGGAATTGATTCATTATCAATATTACTCTGTTGTGATAGAAAAATTTTCAACCTGGCATGTATGTCTGGATTAATATGTGAATCAAACTGAAAGATTGGAAATTTCTTTTTTCTTAACTTCTGTATTATGTTCCCAGGGCATTCAGTTTGAGTAATTTTATTATGTTATCTTCAACAGTATTTTTACAATACTTATTTCTGATCCTATGTATGAAACATATTTGATTATGTAATTATTTAGGAATATTATACCATAAACACTCTTAAAGTAAGAAATGGTAAGAAAAACTCACGCAGATTTCAAGCTAATTTTGGCCTAACACCTAGTAATATCTTGTACTTTTATGAAATAGTATGTCTTGGTTTCCTCTTAATTTTTTTGATATAACACTTGAGAATCTTATCATCTTTATCACCTCTGTACCTTCACATTAGACAGCTGTCAGCAACAACAAGGTCACCCATTTGCCTTCGTTTTTAAGGCTGAACAAGGCTGACTTTTTCCATTTGTCCTCATGCCATGTGCTCCCGTACGTTTGCTGGATTTACTGCTGGAAAGTAAGTTCATCAATTTGTTTTGGGGAGCCCAACATGGAACACAAGGAATTTAAGGGACTCTAAGGGTATGTTACAGATGTGCAAGCTTAGCTATTGTTCATACATATTCTGTAATAATTCTTCCTCAATGGTATTTATACTCAGACACAATTTAAAAGCAATGAATTAACACACATGACCAAAAGAAAAAGGACAGTGAAAGGAACTGGAAATAAAACTGACAAGTTACAAAAACATTTTAGCAAAGTAAAGGAGCAGAGGAATGGAAGCCAAATTGACAGAAGATGAAAAATCAATAGGCTGCTATGTTCCAGAAAAAGGCAATCATTTGGTAAATCTCAGCAAAGGAAAAACTGGAAGTGTTCTGTAAAAATATGTTTTTCAGTATTTGTCTTCCTGGTGTCAAAACTTAGTTTTATTATTCTCTGTCCAGGCAAGAAATACCAACACTAAGGTTAAGAAATAGACATCTACAAAGTAATTATGACAGTCTAAAATTGAACTTAATTTTGAGATTTCCTTTATGGAAAGGAAAAAAAAAAACATTAGATTTATCATATGAGTGTTTAAAAGAAGAAAGATGCTTTACACTCTGGAAGTGCTCTTCCCACTCCTTTCTCTTTCCATTGACTATTGAGGAATCCCAGACAACTACATGGCTGGATAAGAGAAGAGCAGCAGATATCATCTGCTTTGACTTCAGTAAGGCTTTTGACACTGTCTCCCATAACATCCTCATTAGGAAACTGAGGATGTGTGGGCTAGATGAACGGGCAGTGAGGTGGATTGAGAGCTGGCTGTGTGACAGGACACAGAGGTTTATAATTAATGAAGAAGGCTCAAGTTGGAGGCCTGTAACCAGTGGTGTCCCCAAAGGGCCAATTCTCGGTCCAGTCTTGTTCAACATATTCATCAATACCTTAACAAGGGGCCATGAAAATGATCAGGGGATTGGAGCACCTTTGCTGTGAGGACAAGCTGAGGGAGCTGGGGTTCTTCAGCCTGGAAGAGACTCCGGGGAGACCTAAAAGCAGCATTTCCTGTACCTGAAGGGAGCCTACAGGAAGGCTGGGAAGAGTCTGTTTGCAAAGGCCTGCAGTGACAGGACAAGGGACAATAGCTTCAAGCTGGAGAAGAGCAGATTTAGATTGGATATTAGGAATAGATTCTTTACTATGAGGTTGGTGGAACACTGGAACAGGTTGCCCAGGGAGGTGGTTGATGCCCCTTCCCTGGAAATATTCAAGGTGAGGATCGATTAGGCCCTGGGCAACCTGGTCTAGTTGGGGGTGTCCCTGCTGACTGTGGGGTGGTCGGACTAGACCCTAAAGGTCCCTTCCAGCCTGGACCATTCTATGATCCTATGATTCTATGATTCTATGATTCTATGATTCTATGATTCTATGATTCTATGATTCTATGATTCTATGATTCTATGATTCTATGATTCTATGATTCTATGATTCTATGATTCTATGATTCTATGATTCTATGATTCTATGATTCTATGATTCTATGATTCTATGATTCTATGATTCTATGATTCTATGATTCTATGATTCTATGATTCTATGATTCTATGATTCTATGATTCTATGATTCTATGATTCTATGATTCTATGATTCTATGATTCTATGATTCTATGATTCTATGATTCTATGATTCTATGATTCTATGATTCTATGATTCTATGATTCTATGATTCTATGATTCTATGATTCTATGATTCTATGATTCTATGATTCTATGATTCTATGATTCTATGATTCTATGATTCTATGATTCTATGATTCTATGATTCTATGATTCTATGATTCTATGATTCTATGATTCTATGATTCTATGATTCTATGATTCTATGATTCTATGATTCTATGATTCTATGATTCTATGATTCTATGATTCTATGATTCTATGATTCTATGATTCTATGATTCTATGATTCTGTGATTAAAGAATCTCGCTTATGAGGAAAGGCTGAGAGAGCTGAGAATCTTTAGCCTGGAGAGGATAAGGCTGAGGTAATAATTAATAAGTATTTATTAATTATAATAAGGTAATAATTACCTTATTAATGTTTATAAGTATCTGAAGGGTGAGTTGAAGGAGGATGGAGCCGGACTCTTTTCAGTGGTTCCCAGCAACAGAACACGGGGCAATGGGAACAAGCTGGAACATAGGAAGTTCCAATCAAATATGAGGAAAAAATTCTTTCCGATGAGGGTGACAGAGCCCTGGATACAGGCTGTCTAGGGAGGTTGTGGAGTCCCCTTCTCTGGGGATTTTCAAGCCCCGCCGGGATGCAGTCCTAAGTAATGTGCTCCAGGCAATCCTGCTTTAGCAGGGGAGCTGTACTAGATGATCTCTAGAGGTCCCTTCGAACTCTGACAATTCCATGACAACCAGCTTCATCTGGAGCACTAACATTTAATGATGACTAAAAATAGTTGAACATCAACCTTAATGTATGGCAGCAAAGGAAGAAAAAGTATTACTTGCATATTCTAAGTATATTTTCCTAACAAATTACTTTTCCATGGACTGATGAATAAACATAATTTACTTTCATTTCTAAAACACAGCAATTTTATACAAAGTGCCTTTCAAAACCAAGGCAGAAGAGGAAATTAGCGAGAAGTACAGATGCATTACCGTTTTTTATTTCTTTTTTGTTTTGGTTTGGGCTTTTTTGTATCTTGAATCTCTGAAGGTCCTCCTCTAGCCAACCTTCTCCAGCTCCCTCCTTTTCTTTTTTTCACTTTCAAGTGCAACACATTGCCTCTGTCAATACATCAGTGCTAAAGCTACTATATGGTTATGTGAGACACTCCAGAGAGTAAAAGAACTTGCAGAATTAATGAAACACTGATCCTTAGATGAAAGATTATGTCAGTTAGTTTATAGTGTATCAATACCATGGAAAAAGTTTCATCAGGGATGTTGATTTGGCCTGTGAAGCTGGTGTGATCCCCTTACATCAAATTCTGCAACAAACAAATAAGCAATGAAAAAGAAAGTATCCTCCCTGGGCTAAATGACAAAGTGGTTTATGGCAATTGAATGCTTCTTGGCACTTTTTAAACATCAAACTTATGTCATAAGTAATAAATTGAATAGTGTCATGGAACATTCTTGGCACTGGCACTTGATCATATATTTAAACTATAGCTCCTATTATACTTTTATTCTACTAAAATTAATCTCCCCAATAATCCTTGCACAATTTGGGAGACAGACCAGGAGCTATTCTCAGGAGGCAATGTACCTGAAACCACGCTTTCCTGGGGTCTGAAAGCTCACTGGCATGGCTGTAGGCCATTCTGTGACAAAAGGCTGCAGTGCCCATGAATGACCTCAATAGCTTTTTTCATTACTAGTGCAAAGGTCTAGATTTAATAGTCCAAAGCTAGTTAAGGTTGCAAAGTGTAAAGATACAGGAGAGTAAAAAAACAAATCCAAGTCGTGTTGTAATATTAATGGCTTCTCTTCTAAAAATCTTGAAAGGGAGTACAAATTATTGGCACATACAACAAAGATATGCCTGCATTAAGGTGAGGAGCATGTAGGTGAACAGGGAAGCATCTGTGCCTGAAGATGACTATTGAAGAAGACGGTTTTGAGAGAGTATTCAATAACTCATTAAAATGCTCAAGCTATTATAAGGTCAGCAGTAAAACTAATATGATTTTTTTCAGGGTCTCCATATTCTGTGAAGGAGATGGCAAGGACAAGATCCCCATATACTATTTAATTGAGAAATGTGACTTTCTGTCCCAATTGCTGTCATTCTCAGATGTGAGTGTGGATGAGGAGGAAAGGGAGGAATGTACCTGCCCTTTTTTCCTGCCTCATGACACGAAATGAAGAATTTCCATTACATTATTGTCATTCTTTGATGAACTTCCTTTTGGCCATTCTCTACAGGAAGCATTTAAAATTAGGTTTTTGCTGAAAAAGGTAGAGTGTAAGCGAATACCACAATTTACTGTCAATCCTGAAAATGAGTAATGTATTAAAAAAAGTCTGTAGAGTGATGAAGTAAAAGGGAATATGATGGCAGAGAAACTATATGAGAAACTACTTGTTTTTTAATTGAGAATGTTATAGTCAGGAGAGAGATTTGTTTAAGAATTGGAAGATTCTGCCTAGAGTTCAGCTTATTTTGAGATAAAACTGACCACCCCTGTATTCATCAAAAGATGGTGAAGATGTCTTAATGTGAAACTGCTTAAGTAAACAGCTGTCCCTGTACATTTCTATCCCAATGCATGTATCTTGATGATTTCTCTTCTAGCTGTTCATTTTACTTATTGGTTATCAAAGACTTCTCCATCTTCAAAGTTTTCCCTGAATTGGACTAACTTTACACCAGATGTTTGCCTTTTTTCTTTTTTTTTGAGACTCCTTGCTGCAGACAACCATCTTTTGCCAATCACCATAGTTATGTCTGCTCTGCTACTCAGAGAAAGAGCACCTTATTTCCCTACTTACCCAGACGTTTAACTGCTAGGTAACAAGGATAAGGCAAATATAGAAACTTTCCTGTTTTATTTTATCCACTTAAGCCATAGTACCTGCACTATGTAGTGTAAAAAAACCAAAGAAACCAAAAAAGTAATTCCCCTATGGTTACTTGTAGTCTTAGATACATAAAGACTATTTCTTCTTCAGTAATTTGCATATAAAAGAAATCTGAGATTTCTGACTACTTTCATTTAAATCAGACAAAACTGTAGCATATAAAAACTGAATAAAGTTAATAAGAATCTTATTAACTATCTTATGGGAAGTATTAAAGAATTCCTTATTTTTTTCTTAGTAGTCAAAACTTGCAATCTTCACTACAACACAACTGCCTATTCCTCATGTCCATAATTGACATAAGGATGATGTTTGCTCTCTCACTTCTTTTATATGTCCTGTTTCGTTAAACTGAACTATGAATAGCTAGATTAAACAGCTATGTGATTTGTACATTAACTTACAATGTACACTGAAAGCAAACAAGCAGCTGATTGGCAAAATTTCATTCAGATCAAGAGCCAAATATGAGACAAACTTTTGAAAAATTGGATTCTTAATTGTCTGTACATCAAAGATTAATACTGCCAACTCATGATATGAAACATAAATAATTCTCTTGATTCAGTTCCTTTTGCAAGTGATAATTAGCTGTCTATGTTCTGTTAGTGGAATTTCAGGTAGCTTTTCTGTTCACACTTACATGTAAAGTTTGTGTTATACTCAGAACTTGTATAAGATAAATCTATTGTAGAAAAATAAATAAAAGCTGCATTCCTATTTAGAGTTAAAAATGCACAGGAAGCTTTTCGGATACATAAAGAGAAATAACTTACAAAGAAATTGTCAGCAGTTGCAGTCATTTGAAAGCAGAACTGAAAAAAGGCTTAAATGATTTTCAAGAATAAGCAGTCAAGAAAATTTCTGTCTAAAAGCTCTGCCACAACCAAGTGATAAAGCTTGCAACACTTCATAGGTAACTGAAGTTGAGCATTAAAACCTGAGTATTAAATTGCTGAAACACCAAGAAGCCTGTGTCTTCTTGTTAAGTGGCGGATTTCTAACCACTTTCAATAGTAAATCTGCCAAAATCTGTGCAGAACCATTTGGAGTAGGTTTCCCATTAAAATGCAAGGCTTCAAACTAGCCCAGTCATGCAACTTAAAAAGAGTGTATTCCTTAATTGATCATTGGGATAGCTATGAAACCCCAGAGTATGCAAGATCTGAGAAGATAAGGACTAGCTGTGCAAAAGATGGGCATTGAAAAGAATAAAACAGTTCTTGTACAGATTGTTTTTAATACAATTAATCATAAACCAACAGCAGAAGCTTGAAGAAATGATTGAAGGGAATAATATGACCATATCTATCCAAAACAGATGTAATCTTTTGGTAGTGAAAACAACATTGTTGTGTTGGCAATAACAGTTGTGTTCTCATTGCTGTTGACACTCTCAGATAGTACAGGAAACTTGAGGGTTCAAATGTTACATTTTGGCTTCTTATCTACTGTACAGGGAAGATAAAGCACAATATTCAGTGTGAAATACACTATTACACATTTTTTAATTCTGGTCAGAGTTAAGTTTTGAAGAAAGGGCAGGGAAAGGAAATTGTCACATTTCAGGTCTACAGTCACATTTATGGCAGAGTGAAACAAAACTGCATTTGATCTGGAATTGAGGTTTCCCCATCAAAATTCACACATTGTCTTTTCAATGTGGTTGAATGCAGGTTTGTGTGGCATTTTTAAGGATCACCTAAAGTATTTGATTATTAAGGACTTTTTTTTTTGTGCCTGTGAGGCTGAGTAAGTATAAAAAAAAAAAAATCAAAATTAATCTTTGACTTGTTCTCATCTTAGTTGTATTTAAAAGCAGTGAAGGTAAACAGAGGTCACAGTTTTCATTCTTTGGCTATATTATTTGAGCCATTTTTCTGTCATGCTGTTCCTTATCACATATTATTATTTATACACAAAACTCAGTTGCAAGTAACAACTAAGTCATTTATTCTAAGTCTTTTCCATACATGTTGAGAATACCACAAAGCATCTTTGAGCAAAAACAGAGGACCTGAACAATGTCTGATAGACCCCTATGCATTTGTCTTGCAAAACATCCTAACTATGTGAAACTTGTTCAAAGCCCTGTGTAATTTCAACTTATTCTAAGCCTATTTCCTATTCTGAGAAAATATCAAGAGTTATTTTGTAGCAAATTGTCCAGTTTTCTCTAAACATTCAGATTGTGTCAATCAACAAAAGAAAATCACAGAAGGAAAAAAAAAGTGTTAAATAATTTTAACTGGACTATATAGTCCATATAAACTCCAAATATGTATCTGAAATCTATGCATGGCTTTGGTTTACTTTCCATTAAATAAGCACATCTTACTTGTACAGATTGTTCTGTACTGTTCTATACAGCAACATTTAGAATTTTCCAGAACATTTTCTTTTATGAGAAATTAAAATGAAATCCCAGAACCATAAAATGTGTTGGGTTGGAAAGGACCTTTAAGTATCATCTATCCCAAGCCCCCTGCCATGGCCAGGGACATCTTGCACCAGGACAGATTGCTTAAAGCCCTGTTCAACTAGATAAACACTTTCAATGAATGAACATCCACAACTTCTCTGGGCAACCTGTTACAGTGTCTCACCATGCTCAGTAGAATCATAGAAATAAAAAAAAAACATTAAAACATTTTCAGTACAGGTTTACACCAGACAAGATAAGCAATCAGTTCAAGCTAGTATACCTGACTATATTTATTTCCCTCTCTCAGACTGTAGATTTAACGTCTGTAAGAAATTCTGTGAGATCTACACAACATCACTCTTCAGAAAGACAGGATGACAGCAGTCATTACAGCACTCATGTCTTCCTCCCATGGGGTGGGATTCCAGAACTTAGTGGGACCCAGGACCTGGAACTTTTTTTTTGCAACTCAGAAATGTGTCTAAACTCTGCTGAGTGCTGTATTTAAAACGGGAGCCATAGCTTGCTCTATCCTACCCTCAGATTGCACTGTGCCTTGGATATGAAGTGAAACTGTTTAAAGGCAGAAGGGTTACTTGGGGATTTTCCCCTTCCATAGGCTGTGGTGCAAAATCAACAAGAAATTTAAAAGTTAAGATAACAAGCCAAAAATATGTCCCTCAGCTCCATCTGCTTCTGACAGCAAGATGAGTGAGTGACGAAACCCCCAAAACCCCACACATTGTAGACAAGACACTCATATCTGTGATTCCCTCTGAAATAAGAGAACATCTAAAGTAAACAGCATTATAAACAAAAAATCAGAAAGATTTCCCAGATTGGGAATGGATATATAGCCTCCTAAACTGACTATCCTCTATCTGAATAAAACACCTCTATATTTGAAAGGCAACAAATTGCATCCTGGATCTTCATGCTAGCTCTGTGTGTAGTTTAGAAAGCAGTTAGGGATAAATTAAATGTCTTTTCCCTATTTTATTGTTAGTCTAAGAAGGCAACCAGTTCTTTTAGATGTGATTTTACCATCCCATTCTTATGCAGATTACCTACGCTGCATATGCAAAAGATTAATTTGTTCTAGTGTTAAGTTTTTTTTCCATTTTTTCCCCATTGTAAATAATTTTAATTCATGGCTGCATATTTCTGGAAGCCACTAGTGTCATCCACAGAAGGGAATTAATTTTAATTAAACTAGCTTTGGCATTCACCTTGATGTACTTTTGTAAACATGTTTGTATTGTTTGTTTTGTTTCATTTTTTTCTACTTTCATCTGCAGGCCCCTTAAATAGGGGGAGGGGGAGAAAAGTAGAATTTCTTGGAAAAAGCAATGGAGTATTTTATCTAACCCGGATAGCTTGATTAGATAAACCAACGTCATATTCTCAAGGAATAGAAGACTATCAACCTTATGCCATTTAATATATATTTTTTTCCTAAAAAAAAAAAAAAAATGTAAAAAGTTTTAACAGAGCTTGCATTTGAGATTTGCTGTTCATGTCATTGATGTTTAACTTGCAAGTGCATTAAAAAAAATTAATTTAGGATGTTCTTATATAACAGGCTTGTTAAATGAGAATTGACTTTCATGACCAACATCCGATATTAGAAATCTGAATTCAGATGGTAATTTTCTGGCAGTAAAGATTAATCACCATGGACTTTCAGACCACCGAACACACACCTGAAGTAAAATACTTTTTGTTGTCATCTTTTGGTGTCTTAGAGATCCTCAGCCCAGATAAAAAAATCGCTTTGAGGGCTTAACATTACTCAGAAACTAAACCTTTAATATCTGATTTAATAAGAAACTTTCTATTGCGAAACTCAATAAAAGCTGTTAAAACAGGTATTTTAAGAAGAAACAAGTTTCACATGAAGCTATCACAATACTTAAAGCTGTGCAATAAAGTTCACTTACGTAAGAAAAATAAAACACAACTAAGGTTAAGACAGAAGACATATTGTAAATCTTTTCAGAGAAATTATATAGCAGTCTGAAAATAGAGGTATTTTGGTTCAGTTTTACTCACTAGATTGTTTTTAAATCTTAAGTTGATTCATGTGAAAATGAGGGAATATGATTTTTTATATACAGTTTCTGAATCTATGTAACTACTTATTTTTAGGCTATACAACTAAAAACATTTGAAAAGAAGTATGCTTTGGTTTTGTGATATTGACAACTTAATATTTAGGAAGTCCAAAGTTATTAGCCTATTCCTGTAAATTTATTTAAATAATATTAAAAAATACTCCCAATGACCGTATTTCATATTCGTATGAAAGACAAGTTGGAATCCATGTACATAAAGTTTTGTTTTATTTCAAAGGCGGCCTTTTTTTACAGGAAGGTCTCTAAAATAATACAACCATGTCTTACTTACTGCATTTGAATATTTAACTTCTTCTTGAGATAGCATCATAAATACTATTGAAATAAGGATATGATTCTTAATTGACATTAATTTCCAAAGTTTTGTCCTCTGCGTACACAACTGAGCTATGAGGAAGGGAGTAGGGAGAGAGAGAGATCGGAAAGAATTCTCTTGCCTTTTCTACTGAAATTTTTCTGAACATAGGAAGTAAAATTGTTTTTGTATAACTTAGTATTTGCTGAAAACAATACCAACTATGATCTATACAGTAAATCCATTGCAGTCAATGGAAGTAAAACAGTTTATGAGATAAGAAAAGCTATCATTCCAGAGGCTTATATTTTCCATTATTATTAAGCTGCATGCATTAAAACTTCAGTAGTCTGAGCTACTTTACATTTAAAGCCAACTTTTTATTGTCTTCTATTGCTAGCCTGCAACCTTTATAACGGTCTGAGTAAGCACTGTCAAAAAAAGAATCTGCATTAGTTCTCATGGCAATTAAAATTGTATCTTAGATTTTTCTTCTCTATCTACTAGAAAGTAATTACACCAAATTTTTTTTTTTTCTCTTATGGCACAGAGAGCATTTTATGGAACTGTGAAAAAAGTTGCCTGAAGAATGTGGCAAACAGCCACATCATATAACAACAAAGCTGTTTTTTACCTTGGTGTTTTTATATACTTTATAGCAAATAAAACACAATGTCAATATCAAGACTGAAAGGAAATATGTAGTTTATCATTATTGGAATTGAATTTTAAAAATATAGTGCCACATTCTTCACTAGGAAAAAAAAAAAAAAAAAACAAAAAAACCCTGCAATAAACCTTTCATATGCTGTTAATACATCCCAAGATCATGAGAAAATATGAGTGGTAAAAGTCAATGGACTTATCCAGAACTTCTTGAACCTCGAAAGATCATTCTAAACACAAGAAGTAATTAGGAAAAATATACTTGTACTTTATTCTTTCAAAACTAATTTGGTTACATAATCAATTTCATTACCACCATGTTTGACACAAGACTGAAGTTTGCCAGTAAATCTGTTTACTTCAATATTTTTCAAAACTCTTTATTACCTTTTGGATTATAAGAGGAATAGAAAAAGAAGATTTAGCTTAATCAGTCATTTTCTTTTTTTTTTTTTTCCTAAAGAAAGACAATCAATCAGAATTCAAATTGCATACTGTAATTAACATCAAGGTGTTCTTAATTGAAAGAAAAGTTCTGCAACCAGAGCACTTCTTTGTAGCAAAAACAAAAACTTCAACAGATTGCCATCACCTGTATATCTCTCAGGGAAAACAAAAAACAGAAGAAACAAGCATAAGATAAAAAAAGCCAATAGTACTTTCACAGTCTATACAAATAGAATAGTAATCAATGTAATAACCAACACTTGCCAAATATCTCCACCTAGCTTCAGTGTCTCTTTAAGTGTAAATAAGCAAATAGAAAAATCACTTACAGGTACCTAAAACCAAATTTGTTTGGTTTTTCTGTCTTCAAATTCTTTGAGAATAATGCTAGATTAACTGATCCAGTATCTGCATACTTGTTTATGTTATTATTTTTTAATAAAAGATGATGACAGTAAAGTGGTGTAAAAGGAGGAATATAACATTTTTTAAATAATTAAATGAATAAATAAATAAGTATCATTCTACTCAATTTCCCAACAAATGAACTTCAGGAGTATTCCTAAACTGGTTTTTATCAGCAAGAGTTGACTGTAGCATTTGAAGTATATTTTGTTTCATGGCAGAACCTCTACCCGTAATAATAATATGTTATTTATTATATCTCTAAAACAGCTTGGCCTGTAACTGACCTGTGGTGCAGGATGGTCTGCGTATTTGCTAAATACTATGATGTATGATATGGGGTATCAATATGCTATCAGGATACAACAAAGTATTTTTTAAACTGACCCTGAAATTACTTAATGACAAGGTTAGCCATAAACATTTGCTCATACTCAGCATGTATTTACTTTATATTTACTTAAAAATTAAATATTGCAAGGTATTACAGCTGCTAGTGAAAGAATGATTATGAAGGAACATTTATTTGCAGGACAATAACTTCTTACATATTGAACGGCCTTGTCACTTGCCTGTGGGACATGATTTTCCACAGCATTAAAAATAGGGTACCAAGATCTAATAGGTAGAAATTTCATATGAACACAGTTAAACAGCATGATTACAATTAATTGAATGGTTCAACTGATAAGATGCACATCAGATCCTGTGGTTCAGGCTTGTTAGTACAACAGCATTTAATGACATTTTTTACTAAGTTCAGGTAGAGCTGGGCTTTAAACAGAGGGAGTATTCCATTGAACAATGGAGTCGTAGGATTTTCCCAAGCGTCACTAGAGAGTGTTGTTGCATCTGTAAAGTCTAAAGGTGAATATTTGCTGAGAACAATGAATTACCTTAACACTAAAAAATATTTTCATTTAATTTTAAATGACTATTTCTCTGATCAAAACTTATTCTGAAAACTGTCTAAGATAGAAGATGAAGTATGGTAGGTGGTATTCTTTGGTTTGAGCAAGTACTACAACTTGTTAAAAGATGTATTAGGCCATGGAATTGATAAATTCAGCCTTGGTTAGTGTGCAGGGACTTTGTGAAAATGTAGCTAATTGCACAATTAGATTTGAACACTTCCCTCAAACTGACCCAAATTGTTTTGTTCCTAAGAACTAATTTCTTAAAGATTTTTTCATCAACATTAAGTAATTGTTTCATGACCTAGTGGTATAACTGTGATATTGACACTGAATGCCATGTTAATTTGTCATTTGACATAAAACATAACTTGATTACAAATTATTATCTACCAGTACTCACTCATTCTGTACCAGAAAATCCCTGGCAGACATCCTCTAATGTTTTGTAGATCAGCCATAGACTTCAAGCATATCTTTAGTGCAAAAAATACCAACTGTGTTAGATAATACTTCAGTGCCTTCTAGCATAAGCAATCCAGTTTTATTAAGATAAGATGATAGAAGCATTCTCTTCCCAAAATGGAGGATGTATCAGAGAAAAGACTATTGAGGAACTAAAAGAGTGTTTTATGACATGTTGTTCAGCATAAGTGTTTTCTTTCATAGTCAGAGACTTCATAACTTTTTCAGTTCATCAGCAATGTTACTGACTAAGTTTGGGCTATGAAGCTAACTTTCATACTGGTATAAATTTATAAAAGTCATTTAAATGGTTATTTAGGGTTTGAGTCAAACAAAGTTACTTTAATGCCTTTAGTAATAGAAGAGAACTTTTTAAAATGTTGCAAGGCTTCCCTGTGGTCTGCTTAATTATTTTAAAATACAGATAAAAAATCAGTTTGCAGTCAGTTTGTTGAAAGGCCTGAACCTTAACACCCATTTATTTTAAGATGTTATTTTCTTGTGACTTTATTTAAGAAATTTTCTTGACAGAAAAGTACTGAATACTTACGTAATTGATCTCTGTATAAATTTATTTTAAATTTACTGGCTAATGTCTAAAGTTCTGAGAAAAATAATTTTTAATCTTTAAGTAAAATGAAAATAATTATATAACTCTGTTCTACATAATCTATAGAAGATACATTTGATTTCCCAACAACAAAAAATTACTTACTTCTGACATTAAATTCTACTGAGGATTAAAACAAACAAACAAACAACAGTTGGTTTGTTTTGTTGGTTTTTTTTTTTTGCTTTTCCTAAAATTTTAGATTTATTAAAAAACAAACAAACAAAACAAAACACCGCCAACAAAAACCCAACAAAATCCCCACACATCAAGTTTGTTTTATCATAGAATCATAGAATGGTTTGGGTTCTTTTTGTCACCTTGTCACCTTGTTTACCTTCTTGTCACCAGCTTCAGGCAGAACCTGTCCCCAGAGAGGCAGTCTTTCCTGCCTGCTACTTCCTACCGAATTTGTTGAACTAAAGGCCACACAGAAATTGAAGACAGTGGGTTCAATGCAGCTTGCCGATTGAGACTGGGGATAGATTAGGAAATAATTTCACAAGCATAAAGGAAAAGAATTGTCCACTAAACTTGCTGAGATTAAAGATGATATTCCTGTTTCTTTTCTAAACTTAGGTGACTCAGAAAAAAAAAAAGTATTGGAAAAATAGTCATAGTAAAAATGGCTAATTTTTTCACCTAGAACTCGTCTGTAAGGAACAGAGAATTATTTTTTTTTTTTTTTTATGACAGGTTGTTTAAAGTTCTCGTTCAACAATATTGACAGGGAATGGGTCTCTTTAAATTTGGGCTCTTTGTTAATCAAAGTCTAAATTGCCCAGATGTTATAGTGATGCATTGTGGAAAGAGAAGGTCTTAATGTGTACGTAAATACGTGTGTGTGACTTGCCACAGAGTCTTTTGTCATATTTTAGACTCCCCTCATGTCTTCAGAAAATCAGTCTATACTAAGTCCTGTTAGAATTATAAAAACCCTGACAGTTTGCAGCATACACTAATGATGTGGGATTAGATTCCAAAATACCTTTTGTGTCAGAAGTTAATACCTTGTTAGACTGGTCACTTAGACAAAAGTCCATTTCCTCTTGTGTTTATCAACCATATGTCAAATGTCTAAAGAAATCTGCTTATCAGGGTTCCCTTTTGGCTCTGTGGAAGGACAAGATGCTTATCTGAAAGAAAGTCATATGATTCTAAGAAGTATAACCAAAGTAACTGCTATGACTAGGTTGATGTAAATCATGGTTTTCGGATTTTTTCTTTTTTGCTCTATCACAGCACATCTGGACAAAGCATTAGAATTGAACTTGTATCCTGCCAAACAACACTGCAGCACATCACTACTATCTCTATAAAATGGAATATGGCCAGAGTTAAAACTAATGATTTTAGAGGTTGGTTTTTTGTTTTGGTTTGGTTTTGAGATGGAGGAGGACACTAGAAAGATGGTGATCCTTTCTTCAAGGCAAACATAAGCTTTTATTCAATTTGAATTTAGAATATGCTGCAGAGAAAAAAAAACAACAGAAAATGAACAGTTATTTTTCAGTTTTCGTATATTAATGAATAAATGACAAAAAATAGATAATTAATAATTTTGATTCCATTTGTGAAATTTCTTCAGTTACAGAAAATTGTCACTCTGGTAGATAACATAAATATTTTCTGTGTTAATTTCTTATTAATGTTGAAATCTAATTATTATTCACTATATAAGATGTTTAGAGTATGTATTATCAAAGCAATATTTTGGCACTATATTATTAGAATAATTGCATCCAAATGCAATTTCAGCTTCTTCCAGTTTTCTTTCTTAGCAATTATATTGCTTGAACTAATACTTTGTATGAGAAGTACAGTCTGCTTATTTGCTATAAACAATTCTTTCTGTATAGACATGCTCTCAAACAAAGCAAAACCAAAAACAAAGCGACAAAACCATAAATTTTCTTTACAGCTGAAGTTCTAGGAAGAAGCTTTTGCAAAGTTTTAAAGTTGGTAAAGTTCAAGGTCAGTAATACTTTTAGGTGCAGTAGAGAAAATCCTGTAGAGAAAATCCTTGGCTTGTGAGGAAAAAAATAGGCAAATAGTGGGAAAGAAATGTCGCAATGTGGAGATAGGGAGATTTTCTGTTGGATATGGAAACATTTACATACGTCTACATTCAGAGACACATTTACATATGTTTAAACACGAAGAAGTCCAGATTACAGATCAGGACATCAGGTATTTTCTGCCTCACCCTTTCCATCTTATTTGTCTTTCTGCAATTTGCAATAACTTTCACTGACATAACAGACAAAGACAATGACCAGAAGAAGCACCTGCCCATGTTTTGCTGACAGGTCGTCATGCCTAGTAGAGTCCTGAAACTAGAGGACTAAATGTTGTCACAAAAATAAACTGTAGTCTGGCTGGTCTGTATGCAATAACCCCTTCCATTTCTGCATGGTCATGACATAATTTTTCTATAAAGTCCCCTAATTCAACATATGCATTTATTTAACTGTTTGAACTTCAATTAATTTTAGCATAGACTTGTATTCTGTACCTATATTTAAGACAATATTGTGACGACAACATTGTCAGAAAGTTTCCACAACTTGTGATATTCAGAAGAATGAATATGAAGTATAAAGGAAAGAAAAAATGGCATGGGCAGCTGGAATATTGTTTGCTACTAGCACATTTAGTGAGCAATCACTAAGATCACTTTCTTTCTCCTAAATGTAGAAAACTAGGCATTTGTTGGACATGATATAAATAACCTTATTAGATGTCTATAGTAGACCAAGGAGAACTAAAACATGAAAATTCCTGTTTCTCTATATTCATAACAGTACTAGCCTGAAAAGACTCGTGTTAACAACAAAGATGTCTTCAAACCAAAGAAATCTTACCTTCAGTGTCTGTAGTCCCAGATCAGTCTCACATTGGAATAAACTAATCTTTAAAGGTCAACTAGAATTATGTATTATGCATTTTAATATAAAATGCTTTTACATATGTATGTTTTTACATATAAACATATAAGTAGCTTTCATTTAGGATAGTTAAACA
The DNA here is from genome assembly GCA_013400055.1 of Nycticryphes semicollaris. Classification (NCBI taxonomy): domain Eukaryota; kingdom Metazoa; phylum Chordata; class Aves; order Charadriiformes; family Rostratulidae; genus Nycticryphes; species Nycticryphes semicollaris. Next base: position 26,365 of record VXBJ01004312.1, read on the forward strand.
TGGTAAGAAAATGTGAGTTCTCATTATTTACTATGCTTTTCATGCCTTCAGAACTTAAACAGAATGTTCAGTTCTATTCTTAACGTGGTTACTGTTTCTGATGTAATTAAACCCCAAGGCACTGATACACATTGATACATGACAAATTTTAAAAGAATTTGGAATACTTTCAGGGCTCAGTTTTCTGCCGTAACATCTAAGCACTTCAAATAATTTAAATCTAAAACATTAAATGTGCTTGCCAATCAGCCCAAGAGGGAGGGAAGTGTGGCTAAGAAAGGAAAGGAGGTATTGCAGAACACCCTATTGCTTATCAAAAACAGTCTAACTGTGATGGTACAAGGCTTGCTAACTATAGATAACTAGAGTCCATCTGTGCCCCATCATTTTCCTATTATCAGTAGGTTTTGTTCTTTTATTTTGTTTAAAGGTACTGTAATGTATATTACCTTCAAAATCAGTGTTTGTACAATGCCATTTATATCACAGAATCATAGAACAGTTAGAGTTGGAAGGGACCTTAAAGATCATCTAGTTCCAGCCCCTGCCATGGGCAGGGAAGCCTTCCACTAGACTAGGCTGCTAAAAGTGCCATCCAACCTGGCCTTTATATATATATATATATATATTCCTCACTATATCACAACAGTAACGTGTGTGGAATCTTTTTGAAAGAATTAGACAAGTCTGTACAAATTTCTTTACATTATATAATTCCTGTCCATCACATATGCTATACAGTTATGAAGTTTTCCAACAATATTTCATTAAAAACTATAATAATCATCAACAGGCTCAAACACTCAGCAAGAAATAGCTGACTTAAATGTATGGTCAATTTTCAGAAACAATTTTACAAACAATGGCCATTCTTCACTCAGGCAGTTAATTTTATCTGTACAAATAATAGTTATCCACTGAAAATGTAATTATAACTATTTGGACTGAGATAGCTGGCTATTGATGTTGCTTACTGTCTCAGGGCAATGCATTATTTCCATTGTAGGCTGATGAAGAAGGAAACATGAAACTTACAAACCTGGAGGCAAAGGCTAACAATTTCTTTTAGAACTCATAAAGGATGAAAGGAGAAATATTTATTTTTTTTTTTTTTTTCATCTAAAGGTTTCAAGCTTGGAAGCAGAGGCAGGAAAGACATTTTGTTTGCACATAACCTTTTTTTTTTGATGTTAACTAGAAACAAATGCCAGATAAACTTGTATCTGGTACATTATAATTCAAGCAACACTTTATACATCCAGCTGTAAGAGACGAGTATCACCAAGAGCTAAAAGTTCTTAATCTGTTTCTTAATTTTCTACCTTTCTTTTTATTTTTTTTTATTATTTTTTTTTTTTACTGCTCTGCCTTCTAAAGTTCTTTTCAGAGTGTACAGAAACTAGAACACTGATTTGACACTGTTATGAATTTCAATATCATCACAGAAACCGGTTAGGGATAAATTAACTATGCACATCTCTGTAGTGGACTCAGGGTAAAACCAAATCCAAAGCATTCCTTAAAATGATGCAAACAACAAAGTCTTTTCAAGATGGATAATGAAAGAGAGGAACAAGGGTGACAGTATATTGTCTTTCCAGAACAGTACTGTAGAGACAACTTTTAATGTTATAGCAATGTCTTATATCCTCAATCATGTAAGCTTATAATCCAGTGGATTCTTTTTAAACAACACCCTAAAATAAATAGCAGAAATTTTTGGATTGCTTTCAAGACTTCGTGCATATTTTGTCCAAGGCTGCTATTATAAACCAATTACTGCAACTGAAATGGATATAGGAATGTTCAAAGATCTCTCTGCAGGCAGAATAAAAAGATTTGGTGCACCTGTGGTTTAAACTCACATAATCACTCAGGGGTTAGTTTTCACTGTGACTGTTTTCTCAAGAGAACTGAAGGGATAAATTAATCTGAATGAAAACAGTTCTCAAATATCAAGCATAATTTTCTACACTGTTGTGATTAGATATCTTTGGAGGTACTACATTAATAAGGATATACCACAGAGAGACAAAGTGGAGGGTTATATTTCACTGCAAATGACTTGGGAAAGAAAATGTCTAACACTGATACTGATAAATAGGGTATGAGGAGGAGCAGCTTATTTACTGTAACTGCGAAGGAGTTTGATTTGATTTTTTTCTTTTTAAATATGTTTGCATTTTAAGAGACAAAATGAAAAGATATAACTTTCTTAAGCACATGTTTTGATTGTGGAAGTAAAGCAACACGGGTGCCTCTCTAATGTGCCTGTATACTAATGCACAGAGTATGGGGAAAAAATACAAATGGGTCTTCATGCAGTTGCAGAGGTATGATCTTCATGACATCAGAGAGATATGGTGGGATGGCTCCTATGTCTGGAGTGTTGTGTTGGAGATATGTGGACTCCTTAGGAAGGATAGAATGGGAAGATGGGGAGATTTGTCCTTTATATAAGAGAGCAGCTGGAATGGATGGAGCTCTGCCTGAGGATGGATGAGAAGCCAACAGAGAGTTTATGGGTCAGGAATAAAGACAAGACAGGCAAAGGGGATATTATAGTGGTAGTCTTCTATCAGCCACACAAACAAAAACCAAACAGAACATGCCTTCTACAGACAGATAGGAAAAGTCTCATGTTCACAGGCCCTGGACCTCATGTGGGACTTCAACTGCCCCATTATCTGCTGGAAGAACAACACAGCAGGGCGTAAACAATCTGGGAGATTGGCCTTTTCAAAGATCTGCTCAGAAAGTCCTATTGGATAAACCTCAAGAGTGAAAAGGAGCCCAAGAAAGCTCATCAATGATTCCCTCCTCCTAGTTCAAGAGCAATCCATTCCAATGAATGTGAGGATAGTCAGGCAAAACATCCAGGAGAACTCCATGGATGAACAAGGAACTCCTGGTAAAACTTGAACACCACATAGGGTTGAAGCAAGGATGAATTATCTAAGAACTGTTGAGCCTTCCAGGAACAAAGTTAGGAAAGCTGAAGCCCTGATGGAATTGAATCTGGTCAGGGATGTCAAAGACAAGAGAGTTGCTATTCAATCTTCAAACTAGTTTAGGTCCTGGCATCTACACTGAGAAGGAAAGATACAGTGACACTCTTAAGGAATGCACAGTTTCAATATTTTTATATTCTTACAGAAGTTGAGAATAGACAAAGCTCATCAGGTTTAATAAAACCAAAACTTTCCTAAAGAATGTTTGTACACCATGAAATAATAGAATTACAGAGATTATAAAATAATGGCGAGTTTATATCTTTGAGTGCTGGACGCTTTTAAAATCTTGATGGTTCCTGGCTGTGTCTGTGAGAGGTATAATCAATAGGTTATACTCATTGATAATCAAATAAACATTCTGGGCCCAGCCACCTGAATTGCTGGTCAGGAAGGAGATTGAATTTTTTAACTGTAGGACAATTGCTCTCACCAGTCAGAGGGGCAGTGCACCATGAAGTGCTTTCTCCATGCAATGCTCAATCTCCCTTCCCACACTCTCTTCCCCCAGGTCATTCTGCAAAAAAAGATGTATTACTAAATGCAAATATAATATATTTCCATGATCTTCCTTGAGAAAATTCCCAGTTCTCTGGTTCTGTTTCTTCATTCTATGCATGGCTGTACAACTGAAGGTCTGGTATTTCACAGTTTCCATGTTACTGACCAGCATTATCTGCAATCAAATATTGTGCGTTTAACTTCTTGGTATTCTCAACTCTACTTTAGTTAAGAAATAAAATAATATTTTGTTGGGTTTTTTTTGGGTTGAGTTTGAAGGTTTTTTCATTTTTTTTCCCATTTCTTTTCATTCCTCTGAAGTACATGCAACAAAAGCTGTAGGAAATTCACACTATGAAGTAACAGCAAAATACATTTATTTCACTGCAAAGGAGAATAGGCTAGAATATTGCAGACAGGGAGGTTTTTATCACTCAAAAAGTGATAAAATCAGGAAACAAGCAGACCAGCTTTTTCCTCAGACTGAGACAGGGTTTCCTTGACTTTCAGTTTGTTGAGACTCACTCACTGCTGTCAGCTCTACCTATTTTCAGAGACAGAATAGGGGTTTTAGTAGTTGCCATGGCTCTCCATCTCCATGACCAATGTTGAACCTAAATTAAGGCCTTTGCTATACTTTAGCAAGCATACCGATACAGAATTTACTTGAAAGCTAGAATGTTATGAATGAAGCCACAACATATTAGGTTGTGGCCTTTAAGTTTGAGGGGTTGTGTTTCTGTGTAGTGTTGGATTGGAGGGGTTACTGTTGTTTGTTTGTTTTTTAAATTATATTAGGAACTATTGACTAAAAGATTAGCTCTTCAGTGTAGACAGTAGCTGTTTGGGTAGGAAGGTGATCGTTTTTTTTAAAGAATGTTTCCTTCTGTGACTTTGTTGATTGACTTAGACACATTCACAGCACTTGTTAAAGTATTATTTGGACACAGGCATTTCTTACTTATGCTACATTATAAATCCTTCACTTTGTGTGAACCTTTCACATTCAGAGAGTGCTGATGTGCCTTGACTTCCAGACAGGCAAGGACGCAGTGGAGTGCTGCCTTGCCAGACTGCACAGCTGCACTGGTAGCAATTGCCAGCTCCTCAGTAACTTCACTGTAAATAAAGCAGTCTCTGAGCAGTTTGAATTTGTTGTTCAACGTGACAGTATCTCAGTACTGGAGAGGCATTAGAGCTGTTGTCAGCCCTGGAAGGCACACCTTTTTTTTCAATGCTTGAGACTTTTTCTGTTCTCTATTATTTTTAGAGTCATGAGCTTCACAGCTTCTTGGATTCATGTTGCTCTCATGGATCATTTATCATATATGCTAGCTTTTTGCTCTCTGTTAGGCTTACCCTTTCATAAAGTAGTATATACATGATTTTGAAAATTCAGTAACTTCTGATAGTTTTAAGTTCACATCAGGATTGGATTCTGAGTGGCAGCTCTAAAACAATAACTGCTGCCTTCTTTCTACTTCTGTTGTTTTTTAGTTATTGGGAAGTCTCTTACCCCAGTAAAAGTTCTATTAATTTACAACATATTTCATTATAAATGAAACAAAATTAGTATTAAACTAAAATATCTTATTCTTCTCCCCATTTGGAATTTTTCCATGCAATTGTAAATAAATTAGTGTATTTTTGTTACCACTGCACTGTAGTTCATTGTTACTAAAGCAGGCTTTGCAATGTAATGAAACTGGGACATGAGAACCTTGAACATACCAACCTCTTTATTTAAGGTAGAAATCTGTATATTATCTATCTTAGAGTATGCAAAGTGACAGAAACAAAAAAAAAATATCTTGCTTTTAGATCATTCAAATATCACACCACTCAAATGTCAAAGGACAAATAAACAATCTCATTTCTGGTAGAAAGGAGTAAAGAAAATTAACAACTCACTGAGGTTAAGACAAGTAAGTTTGCTACGTGTCAAAATGTAGAAAATATAAAGCCTCATAAATGACAGCTTAATCCACAATAGATACAGGAGAGGAAAAACAAAGTAATATGTCAGAGAAAGCTAATCAATACTGTAGAAATCTATGACAGAGCCATGAGATGGTACAAATAGAGCTGGCAGAACATAAGAGCTCTAAAGAATTGAGTCTAACTGGATAAAAGGATACAGCGAGCAACTGTATATGAAACCTAAGGAATACAACAAATTTACATGTGAAGTGGTGTTTGTAAAATGTTATAAAATTATGATCTATGAAAGTAAAGGAACAACATAATATGTCAGAAAGATTACCCTCTGGACACACTTGCTAGACTGCACACTAAGTGTACAAGGCTTCTGTGACGATTAGTGACACCTTTGATGGTTTTAGCTGTTGAGGAGTCTCAATAGAAAGGTTTCTGGTAGGCCTGTGTGCTTTTGCAGGGTTTGGTATGTGTTCATGTAAGGTAAATGAGATTTCAAGGAATACTACACAAATCAAAAACAGTATAGGTTATTCACTATCAAGATAATTATGGCGAGACTTGATGATTTTGTTATCTCCAAACCATCAGGGACTAACGTATGACTACTTAGGCTGAGTTTGAAAACAGGTATGTTGGAGAAAGTCTCTTTGCAAGGTAATTTCCACCACCTCTTGCTCTTCTATCCACTCCATATTTATGAAATACCCTTTCCTCACTAATACACTAGTACACTTTAAGCATTTTAAGCCATTCTACCAGTTCAAATTTAAGAAATTCCTGGCATAAGGGAAGGCATAAGACATTTCTTCTCAGAATGATAGCTTAATTTAATTTTGTTATTTTTCTGTATAAAATGAATATTATTTTTTTTTAAATCCTGCTATTTTTTTTACACTATAATCCAACCTAATCTCTGCCTGACCTCAGTACAAATTTCTTTTTCCTCTCTTCATTACTGATATAGTCAGAGAATAATTTTTGAAAGAGTTATGACTCATCTAATCTTAATGGAAGATGTGTTTGAGGGAAAAAGCCCTACCTCTTCAGAGCAGTTTGTATATTGAGTCTGACGTTTTTTCTGTTTCAACTATTGTGTGGGCTTTTTTGCTTTTTTCTT